>VUQS01074582.1:5319-25655 GCA_015108495.1 Heterochromis multidens | reverse complement strand
TGTACAAAGCTTCCTGCTTGGCCCGAGCCTGATTTCTTACTGATTTTTAATGGTTAACAGCTGTGCAAGCTGTGTGTGTGTGTGTGTGTGTGTAAATGAGAGGAGGCTAGATAGAGTAGGGATTTTTGTGTGTCCACTTTGCTCACCTCTGCATGGATCGTTCTTCACCAGAAACTCATCTAGAGCCATCCAACCTCCTCCAACTCTCACCATCACCGTGCTGCGCAAAATCCTCACCAGACGCAGCTGCTGAGAGTCTCCGAACTGGGGAGGGTGAAATAAAATGGAGGGAGGAAGGGCCCAAGACCGATGAGGAAAGAAAAGTGAAAAGAGTGGAAACAGAAGAGGGAATTAGGAAAAAAGGGATTAATGAGTAAAAACAACTGTTTGGTTTGTAAAGATTTATAACTATCACGCCAAGAAGCCCTTGTACCAAATCTGAGCAGATCTTTTCTACTCCATGCACAGACAGAAAAACCATGCACTGACAGAAGTTATAGATCTCAGCCCAGTTCACCCAGCCACTCATATCCACGCATCATCATACACAATATAAATCAGTCATGTATTTATATTCAATCTCTGAAGTTTTCTAAAATGTTATTGTTTTTTTTAAACCGCCCAGCAAAACAGACCTCCAAGCGATACCAGCACAAAAACTTTTCTGGATCTCTCTCCAAGCAGCTTGATTTGTTTCCCAGCTTCAGTCCCAAGCACTCTATATATCACCAAACCACTAATTACCCCCTTCAGCCATGTCACTGTCACCAGCTTCACATTGTGCAATTTGTCACTCTCAACACCAAACAAATCACAGCAGAAACACAAGCGGACGGCGAAACCCGCTTACACGTTGCAAAGCCACAAAGGAGCGCTTCTTCCTTGAAAACTTGATCAAATACAGATATACAGACACAGATCAAATATATTGTATCATAACGGTATTTTCTTTAAGAATATAGAAGCAGGAAGTTGTGCACTCCTTTCATGGAGAACGAGGAAGCAGATTTCACACGCCCAGTTACAGCAGCGGCCGTCACTTTACCTGGTTTCCGAGGAAGAACTACAATAAATCCGGAAGACAGGGAGCAGAGGAAGACAAGGAGAAAAGAAACAGAGCGAGAATGAAACAACACATACTGACAACTTAAGTCTGTAATGTATGAAAGGATACCATTTATTTGTGTACAGTGTTTGAGAAATTCAAACTGTTATTTGGGCTCACAATTAGTGGTGAAAGCAAAAAGAGGCTGTGGACATGAATGTGTGTGGCTGTTATGTCAGTGATGTGAAAATGCGTGATGATGAAGGTGAGATAGAGGAGATGGAGGTAAAGACAGAGAAGAAAAGAGAAGCCAGACACACACAGGAGGCAAAGAGGCAAACACTGTGACTATTAGTATCCCCAGTGTCCTGCAGTCTGACACTGGATGTCATTACCCAGCGGATAATGATGGAGTGGACACACAAACTGTAGCAGTGGTAGTGATGGGTCGATCCAGGAAATGCTGCTGAAAACTGTCAGAGCTGAGAAAGTGTCTGCTGTATAATGCTGCACAGATACACACAAACTGCTGGAGGGCATTAAAATCCACCCTGTCTGCCACACTGTGTTAAGTTTGGTCTACTGATAATTGAAGTGTACTTGCATTTATAAACCACTTTTCTAGTCGTACTGACCACTCAAAGTGCTTTAGACTGCAAGCCACATTTAACAATACAGCACTTCATCTACCTCACACCTACAGCCAATTTACATTCACCAATAACCTAACGAGCATGTCTTTGGACTGGGGGAGGAAACCTACGCAGGCAGTAGGGAGAACCTTCTTACTGTGACAGTGCTAACCCCTACACCACCATAGCACCTAATCAAAATTAAGAGATTTTGCTACACAGATTAATTTGTATGTGGTTTCTTAAGGTTTACTTTGCCCAAATATGAGAAGGATGCAGTAACAAGGCACCTCCTCTGAAGTTAGATTTCTAAAATTAAACACATTCAGTCATCAATTTTCACTCAACTTATTCATATTGTTCACTTTTTTGGTGATCTGTTGCTGTTGATGGGTACAGTTAGGTTCACATCTACTCCTATATATGGAGTTTTTACCTATAAAAAGGAAACTGTAAGGCCAAAAAGCTTGTAGGAGACTTAATTTGGGTTAGGGTTTCATTTTAGCCATGTATCAAACAAGCATAGAAATGACAGTTTAAATTGAGTTCTTACAGGTATTTTTGCTTTATAGTTCAATCAGGTTCAATAAGATTTCCTTTTGTGTAAGCCAAATAAGTAAAAATTCCATATAAGGAGGCAGATGTGAACCTAAACCTAAGGTTACTGGTAACTTGTGGATGTTACTCTTCGTAAAAAAGATTCCTGCATATGGGGAAAAAACAAACAAACCCAGGAAGTCTGGAACATGATAACTCCACTATCCTGATACCTTGGCTACAATGGAAGTCCCCAAATACTGGCTAGTGAGATTCCAGAATGATTTACACTAAGATGGTCTTTGCTGTATCATTTATGGTATTCATTCAGATAAATACAGGCGAACACTCCTATTTGCTCCAGGTCTACATCAGTGGTTCTCAAACCTTTTCTGGCATGCCTCAATTCAGACACTGAATGAAGTTTCCACAGCCCGCAATTTTATTCATCCCTAACAATAAAAAAAGTTATTTCAGTGAAATAAAAGTTAAAAAAAGAACAATATCTAAAACTCTTGTTTATTTTCCTTATTAATTTAGTTTAGTTTTACTCCATATTTTTCCTGACTTTTTGACCTGCAATTTGAGAACCACTGGCTTATTTCTATGATAGTCTTTGATTAAAATAAAATTCTTTTAAAGACCTACAAACCATCAGCGAGTAATAAAGTTACAGCCCCTCATCCCCAACCTACTGTAAGTGTGTAGCTGTGCTGTCACATTTACAGGATTATATTAATGCTTTGTGATGAAAAAGACAGCAATCCTGCAGATGTTATAAACATGTTATATCAATGTTATGGCATATTATGATAGAAATAGCTTAAACACTTAAATACACCATGATTATCATGATGTGAGATGGACACACGTGCGAGAAAAGCTGTGAAGTTATCTTGAGAAGTTAATCAAGTGCAGACACAGCCAGTTATGAATAATAAACTCTAACCAGAACCAGGTCAAATGGGATTCACAAGTAAATCTTAGCAGTCATGTTTACATTTCTATTTCCTCCTAATATGGTTCACATTACTTGAAATAATAATCTTTGCTTAAAATTGAATTTGGGTGCTGTCAGACAAATAGGACTCTAGTCCTTGGTGTGAATTTGAACCTGAGTGTTTGGTTTATCCTACTTTAACTGCACAAACACCACAAAAGGTCACATACTGCTGCACAAGGAGACTGTACTAAACTGTAGAACTGCACATAGTAAATCCGCTTTGACCCAGTTTTTTTAATTATTCAAAATCTGTTACTTAATACAAATATTTTTTTTTTCCAAAAGTTATTTTTTTAATCTTTAATTTATCTATAACAGTACATATTACATAAGTGTAGTTCCTATAAATTAATACTGTGCCAATCTGAATCAGAGACTGAGCTGAACTTACCCGGTATTTGTTCTCGCCTATCTGCTCCACCTGGAACCTCTTGGCACATTTACACTGGGCTACCTGCCGAGTCACCTGCACAACCACAGACGAGACGTCAATAACTGATATGTTTTGAGTGGAATTTATAGCAATACATTTTTCTTAGCTTCCTCTTACCTCATCCTCTATCTTATCAGCATCAGTGGTCGGCCTGTAGGCATCCTTGTTGGGGTGCAGAGCAGCAACAAACTCATAGTAGTCAATGTAACCGTCTCCATCCCTGTCAAAGATGTCTGCCACAGCCGTCATCTCCAGCTTACTAGTTGGAAATTCTGCACGGGATTATATTAGATATGATATTTCACGTCTTTGAAATATAAAAAACAAACAAAACAAAATAACAATATAAAAACAAAACAAAACCACCGTAGCATCGTACTTGAGGCCAAGATGCCGTCGATGAACTCCTGCCGTGTGATCTTTCCATCTTGGTCTTTGTCGATGCGTCTGAAGAAATCCATGACGCGGGACTTCTTGTGGTTCATCCAGCGCATGTACTTCTTCCTCCACACATCAAAGTCAAAGTTGGCAAACTCCTTGAGCTGAAAATGGACAATATTGCAGTTGATTAAACTCATAAAAGAGATAAAAAATTTTATGTTTTGTAAATGTGGCTAGCTTTGCTTGATCAAACATAGACATAGGATATTATCAGTTTTCTCCATATGTGCAAATGTCAAGGCTACCTCCTCCAGCCTGTCCAGAGCATCATTGAGTTTGCGCTGGCGGTCGAGAGCCAGCAGCCACACTTGCTGCCACCTGGCACAGAGCTGGTTGAGTCGTGGGTTTCCCCCAGAAACCTGCATGGCTGCCTGCTGCTGTTGCTGCTGTTGTTGCTGGTGTTTTCCTGCAGAGAACAGGCAAGATTAAACAAAATAGCATATGTACATTTCTAACATATCCACTTGTGTTATGGTGAAACAGATGTGGGAGATAGGAGATGATAATATTTGTTCACTGAAAGGTAAACACAGGTGACTTACGAGCTCCTCTCCTCTCCGCCAGGCTGCTGGGAGGCTCGGCTGGTTTTCTTTTGTAGGTTTTTGTCACTTTGTCGACGTCCGGCTGCTTCCTCGTCATCTCCTCCATAAACATCTGAGTACCGCAAACAGCAACAGAGAGTAACTCAAATGTGCATCCAAACACAGTCAGTTTTGGAGTGGTAATACATTAAAATACTATGTCTATGAGTTTAGTGAAAGACAAACAACTGATGAGTCACTGAAGCCAACGAGGACCCACCTGATGCTCTGTAATGAGGGTTTTGAGTTGCGGGATGTCCTGAGGCAGTGGCTCGGTGTCTCTCTGGACCAGTGTTGTCTCAGCCCACTGTAGCCATGACAGTAGCTCCTCCAGCAGGTTGGCATTGTTGAGTACCTCAGTCAGAGCTGTTTCCAGCCGCTGCTCGTGCTGTTTAGCCCAAGTTAGCACCTGCAGAGTGAAGACAGTTATTAATTAGTCAGAAATCTCAACAGCAAAGTACAACTTCAGGCAGAAATCTATTTTATTTTCATTAGGTTTCCCTGATTTATGTAATGGTCTTCTTCACCTCCTCAAATCGTGCCCTGATGATAGTGATCCAGTGTTTGATGGTGGTGATGGAGTCAGGGTGACACAAGGTCAGGATGGCCTCTCCCATCCCAGCAGCCTTGTTCACGTCAGTCCTCTTCTCCTCCACTGTGCCCATGAAGTCTCGGTGTGTGTGCAGCAGCGCCTGCAGAGTCTCCGCCTCTTCTGGGAGGACACCGCGGAAACGAAGCGTCTGCTCCGCCTCTGAGAGCCACTCCAGGAGCAGCTGGACTGCTGTACGAAACTCTTCCGCCTGACAGAAACACAGCTCTTTTTTATCGATCTGTGTATTGTCTGATTACCAAAAGAATGTGGAAAAAAAGACAGTTTGAAATTAAACTTGAAATCAGCCGTGGAGCCTCCTCTCTGACCTGTTTGAGCGCATGCTGGAGGCGCGTCTGCTTGGTGACTGAGAGGGCGCAGACTGTGTCCCAGCGGTTGCTGAGCTCCTGAAGCTGAACTTTGACCCACGCTGTGTCATCGCGGCCGGTCTCCATCAGCTCACGAGCCGAACGCTTCAGAGCCTGAACGCTGCTGGTTCTCTTCCCCAGTTCTTTTTGGAAAGCCTGTAAGTGCAGAAATTACCAGGGTTAAGAGTGAAAGAGGGTGTTATTAACATGTTTCACATAGCAGCACAGTTCTGTTTATTATAATGTACACACCTTATGCGAGTCCATGAGGTTAGACACCAAATCCAGGTCCCCGTGGACGGGCTGGTCTTCTGCTAGCTGAGGCTCCACTCGGTACAGCCAGTCCACCAAAGCCTGAAGAGCTTCAGCAAACTGACCAGAGAACAGAAGAGCCTCCTCCAGCTTGTGTTGTCTGGATGGAGAAGAGAAGATGACAGCTGTTATTCAACACATTTCATTTTTCACTGTAATGCAAACCTGTCTGGTGAGGCTGAGTAAACCAGTTTCAGTCTTCATCTTCTCTTTACCTCTCTACACTCTTGCCGCAGACAGTGTCCCATTTGTCACGAACTTCTCCCAAAAGGTTATCCAGTTTCTGTGTGTCTGCAGGCAGCTGAGCTTTGTCCCTCATGGCCTTCCCTGACCTCACCGTGGTGTCGTAAACGGGCTGCTTTGATCCCAGTGCTTTCTGAAACTCCTGGAGAGGTGAAAAAACAGAAGAAAGAGAAGAGATTTGTAGAGGGAAACACAGCACTAAAGGAAACTGAATATATGATGATGCATTTCTCTCCTTGTACCTTGTGCTTTGTCAGTTGTACTTTGATCTTATCCGGCTCGTTGGAGATCTCCAGCTCTGAATCCAGTCTTTTCTCGGCTTCTTCTAGCCAGTCTGTCAGCTTCCTCCAGGCCTCGTGGAACTAAAGAAAACAATTTTAATCAAAACTTGTATTAATGCACTTTTTTTTCTGAAAAAGGCCAATTTGGATTTTACTCTTTACTGTAAATTTAAGTGAACTTTTACCAGTTTTAGTCTAAGACAATCTAAGGAAGAAAATGTTTTCTTAATACTATAAGACTACTATAGACTATAATTCTTAAGACTATAAGCAAGACAGAAAACCATAGTGTTAAAACAATCCTCAAACTGACTGATGTTTAAAATAGTCATCATGAAGTCACAATAATACCATCTTTAAAGAGCCGAACAGATATTATCTGTACCTGTTTGGCTCTTTTGCGGGCCTCATCCAGATGTCGGCCTCGGTCCAGTGACCTCTGGACCAGCTTATCCCAACGGGCCTGGACGCTGAGCAGCAGGTTCTTGATGAGAACCACGTCCTGCTTCAGGCTGGCAAAGCGAAGCTGAGAGCCGGCCTTCTCCAGAGCCAGGACCTGCTCTCTGTGGGTGTTCACCTCATTCACAAAAACCTGGACAGACACAAAGAAGGGTGAAAGAGTTAAATGCAACACCGGCATGTTTATTCTTATTCCCGTTGTACAGTTGGTATTAATTTCACACCAATAACAAGAAAAAAAACAGGATCTGAAAAGTAAGAGATGTTATTTAATACAACACAATAAATGTGATGTAACAGGTATGTTTAGTGTCTATACCTTGTGCTCATCAATCTGGAAAAGGACAGTGTCCAGTATGAGGCTGGGGGGCTGGGCCATGTTCAGGGTCTGTTCAGCCTGGGTCAACCAGTTGATGGTGTCCTGCAGAGAAGTCTGAAAACCTGTGGCCAAAGAAACGGCCTCTTCCAGTTTTGCCTGGAAGGTTTTTAAGAGTTCAGAGTTAACGAAAGAACTGCAAAATACATGAGCAAAACAAAGAGAAGTTTATCCATAAAGACTCACCCTGCGGTCGTCCATCTTGGTGTTGAGGCTGGCCCACTTGTTCTGCAGCATGGCCAGGTTCTGCTGGGTCTGGGTGGTACCAGGTCCTGCTTCTTCTCCTCCACGAGCCAGTAGCATGGACTCGCCCTGATCCAGCAGGTGATTGTACTGTTCTGCCCGTTGAGTCATCTGGGCTTGAAGCTCCTGAAGACAGCGAGGACACAAATAGAAGAGATGATGTGTCTAAAAGGCGAGCTTCACTGTGTCTAACAGGTCGCTTTAGAACAATACAAGCTATTATAAACTTTTATAGCCTCCATATGCCAAGTGTCTCTCTGTGTGAAACGAAGAGTGTGTGTAAGTCGATACTCTGCAGCTGCATACATTTTGGAGTCTAAAGTATTGTTACAGAATGCTGTCCCAACACTGAATTAGATATCTGCAGAAGATACTTTTCTTGCAAGATCTGTTTGTGATCTGTGATAGAAAAGCATTCCTCAGCTGCTGTAACAGCAACAAACAAACCTGTATACTGTAACATGAACCCTAAACCGCTTACTTTACACATGAATGTTTTTAGCAGTAAATTATTTTGTCCACAGAGGGGCCAGAAATATTACAACATGTGGGACGTTAAAACAGTTCAGAAACATGCAAGAGAAACTTAAATGGTGTAAAATGGCAACACTGATAAATTCTAACCAGTTCAGTCATGTTTCAGGTCAAGTTCAGCTAGTTTCCACACCTAGTTAGCTAGTTTCATTTTAATTTTTGTTATAATGATAAGGTCCAGTTTTAAGATTGGACGGCATGATATACACAGTCACATAGACATCCCAGTCTATATTTCAATATTTATTTATTTTGTATTCAATATTTATTTATTTTTTTCAGTTTAAGTATTAAAACAGTTTTTCAGGGTTTGTTTTAGTTAACTTATAACATTGATTCTCCCACTGCGGGCTGTGACGTGTGCCTGTGTATTGTCCCTGTTACTGTGAGTATGAAGGTGTAATGTTACCATGTGTTGCTGTAGCTGCTCCCTGGCGGTTTCAGGGAGACCGCCTGTTGGCTTGGCGGCAGACAGCTGGCTCTCGGTCCTCCTTAGCCACTGGAGGAACTCCTCCAACTCCCCATGGAAACCTTCAGCCTACAAAGACAAGGGTGAGAGAGGAGCAAACATAAACAAGTTAAAGCTAAACCGAAGACCATGTCATGGAATAATTACCACCATAGCTGATATTAATCCAACTTTATCTGCTACCACTCTTTATGTGAATACTCTTAATAGTAACAAGACCTATTACGATGAAATTAATGATAGAGAATCATTATCAACACTTCAAGACTATTAAAATGACAGACATCACAAGATTTACATCCAGCCTGAAAAAAAAATCTAAACAATCACAATGAAATACACATTTTATTTATTACCAGTCAAGTTAAATCTAACAAAACCAAGCACAGACCTCATTCTCTGCTTCTTTACAGTACCTGCTGCAGAGCGGCCTCCAGTAGTTTTTGCCGCTCCTGGGTCTTGAGCAGCAGACTTTCCCAGCTCTGGTTGAGATGATCCAGCTGATCCCTCAGGTGGCCCGCCTCATCGCCAGGAGAGGATTCCAGCAGCTCAGCGGCAGCGCTGTTCACAGTCTCCACTGTGGCATGATGGGACAGCACGTCATTACGTAAAACCTGGGAGGAAAAGAGGAAGGCAGACATAGATTACATAGAAATAAACTAAAATTTAAAAAAAGTTTCTTTTAAAAAGGTTAATTTACAAAGTTAAACTGATTACAAAGAAATATTTCCTTCAGGTAATAATGAATGGGGACATACGTGATGTTTAGCCAGCTCGATTTCGATGGCCTTGGGGTCAGAGCTGACGGGTCGCTGTGTGTCCAGAGTGGTGTGTGTGTGGGTCAGCCAGGCCTGCAGCTCAGACAGGGCATGCTGGAACTGACCCAGAGCCAGCAGGGCAGCCTCCAGTTTGTGCTGTGGTAGAAGAAAGACAGTCAAATACGTGCAGTTCTACAGGATACCAACAAAAAGACAGACATTACCAGCTTCCCAGAGAGAAACAGAAGAGCCTGAGATGAGGAACACGTTTCCGTGTGTGCAGATTTAAACTTTTGAAATAAATAAATGTGGTTTCACTACCTGTCGTTGGGTGATTTTATCCCCCAGGTTGTCCCAGAGGTGTCGGAGTTCGGTCAGCGGCTCCTGGATCATGTCTCTGTCTGTCTGATCTGACACTTTCTTTAACAGCAGCTCCCCCTGGTGGCTCAGCTTCTCCATGTCAATCTGCTGCTGGTAAACCTCCACCTTGTACTGCTGCTCAGGTCAATGAAGAGACAAGGGGAAGAGTTGTTGTTGTTAGGCCCTGTATTACATCTGACCTTCTGGTATCTTTAAAAAGTGTTTGTAACATATCTAGATAAAATACAACAGGTGAAAAATGCAACCTTGAGCTCCTCAATCTGTTGTTTGACAGTTCCCAGGTCAGTTCCCACAGTTGACATTTCACACAGCTTGATCACTGCGTTGTCCAGGTAGTCAAACATGGACTGGAAAGATTACATAGAAATTATTCCAACTGTAATACATGGAAATGTCCTGATCTCCATAGTTAAACTGGTACAAAAACAACAGAACTTTATACAGTAGCTTCTTTATTTCACTTCAGCACAAAAATTAAATGTTTGATCTACAGAGACAGTCAACTTTACTTAAAAAAGAATCTAAAAAAAAAAAGTATCTAAATTTTACAGTATCATGATAAAGTTATGCAGAAATATACTGTTGTATAGCTTTATCTGCTGACATAAACTTTATAAACAAAGAGCACAAACCTGCAGTGCATCCTGATACTGAACTGAGGCAGTCATGGCCTCTTCCAGTCTCTCCATCCTCTCTCTCCATGTTCGGTTCAGGCCCTCCCAGGCAGCATTCATCTGAGAGGGAGATACAAAGAGTCAGTATGTCGTAAACCTTTTCAGAGGAAACTTATAACTTTTTCACAGTAACATGGTCTTGATTTCTAACCTCATCTATGGTTTTCTTGACTTCAGGTTTCTCAGTTTCTCCACAGGCAAAGATGAGGTCAGCTCCGAGGGTCCTGACAAACTCCAGCTCCTCCCTCAGGCCGTCCGTCTCTGCCTTGATGGCCTATTAATGGACAGAGGGACATCACATTGAGTTATTTAAGATAAAAAAAATGTGGAACACAGAAAAAAACAAAACAAAAAGCAAACATTTCAGCTATCAATGATCTCTTTTGTCTTCCCGAAGCATGTTTCTGCCTCCAGAGTGTCCTCATTACCTCAGCAGCCTCAATCTGTTGTTTGATGAGCGATGGGTCCACTCCAGGATCCTCCAGGTCTTTCACGATATCTTGGGAATCTCGGAGTGTGCTCAGTAGCGCCGCCACGTCGGCCCAGAATTTCCCAGCCAGGTCCAAGACATCATTGAGCTTCCCCTCCCTCTCTTCGGCACGCTGCCGAATCTCATCCCATAGAGAACGCAGGCGCAGGAGACGGGAACGAACAGCTACACGAAAGAAGGAAGAGAGAGGAGTGATATTTTAAAGAGGCTGATACAGAAATGCCGCTGGACATACTGGGAAATGCTTCTTAGGTCACGCCATGTAATCTAGTGTCAGTTTCATATGTTTTAGGATAATTATGTTTCATTAGTTTGGATTTTGACATCTCATGTATTGTCTGTCCACTCCCACTGTCACAGTGCACAGTGAAGCCTTTCATGTTCAGGAGGGCTGCAGGGCATCAAAGGGCAACACAACAAAGATGTGCGTGTTTGGTCTCACAATGTGTTGAGCAGAACTTCACTGCTGATCCTCTTCTTTTTTAAGATTTGATTAGGTCTGTGAACTGACCTGGTGCCAGTTAGACAGAGACTCACTTTGGTCGTAAGCTAGTGAACTTGTTGGAGTGGAGCCCACAATAAGATTTTAATGGTTTTCACCCAGATTACAGAGGCCTCTCTGTTCGGACCCACTCCAAATTCTAATATCCTTTACTCTGACCTCTTAAACAGAGCAATGTTTGTTCCAGTTATAGCCAGTATTTTCCATTTCCAGTAAAAAGTTTATAGCCATGCACTGAATGTCTACAACAAGAGTTGGCAGCACTGTTTAGTTTGTAGCCTGGTTATGAGCCAGTAATATTGAGGATCAAAACTGCCAAAATTAAAACTAAACAAAGAAGTAACTAACTCAATAAATACATTAATTTGCCATTAAATCCTGAAAAATACAATTAAAATTCAATCTAGGCATTAACTGATTTATAGAATGTCACAAACTGATGTTTATTTACTTCTGAATTAATTTAATTAAATTTCAATCTTTTTATTCATTTAATTTTTATCTGTATATATATAAACTTTATACATTGTGTTCCCTTGGCAGAACTATATGTATTCATTTCTGTATTTCATTTTTACATTTACTTATACATTTCTGTTTCAGTGTGCAAATAAAGGGCTGTCATTCAAACTGTATTATGAGGTCAACTGTTTCTGTCATTTTATTGATGCCAGGCTCCCAACAGAAATGGCTGCCTCTAGTTAGACTGCCAGAGAAATGCAATACTAATGCTCTTCAGCACTTTTAAGTAAAACCAATGGAAAATAAAACAGAAATAAATTAAAACAGAAATAATAGAACTGTTTTTAATATTTTTGGTGATTTTAATAGGGTATTTATTAAGGATTTTGGGAGATTTAGTCCTCCACAAACAAGGTGTCATTATAGCAATTAAACCATCATTAATAGAAAATAAATTAATCATGAATTCAGTTAATTCAGCCCCTCATCAGTGCATGCAGAATATGCAACAAAGGTCAACTTTAAATCTGTTTTTAAAGGTGTGGTGTTACCGTGAACTTAGTGACCTGACTGCTTGTTTTAGGTCTAAATGCTGTGATGCTTTCACTGACAGACAGCTTCATCCTCTGAGCCACTCACCCTGAGCAGCAGGATCGTCATGAGCTGCTCGGCCGATGAGCTCCTCTCCGCGGGCGCAGAGGGCAGAGAAGCTTGGCAGCAGTTTGTCCAGCTCCAGCCCCTGGGCTCGGTGCTCTGCCAGCTGCTCCCTGATCTTCTCCACCTCTGCTGCCACTGGAGGAGGCTGCCGAAGCCGCTGCACCGCTCCCTCCAGAGTCTCCAACAGTGGGTCCATCTTGTCGTGAAACTAAGGGTGGGAGGAGACGTGTAAGAGGAAGTTTTGAGGAGGAGGGAAAGGAGAGAATGTGCTGAAGTTGCTGGATTTCAGTTTGATAGCTGGGTGACATTTTGAAAGTGGGAAAATACTGAAATATTACGTGGGTGGGCAGCCATCTGTGGCAGACCGCACAAACTTTTTGGATTTTTATTATAATTTTATTTCAGATTTCAAGAGAAAATGTAGAACAGGATAAAATATCTCTTCCTGACTTTTAACATGCCATCCAGGTTATGTAACTATGACAAAGCAGGACTCAAATGTACCACACAAAAGGGAACTATAAATATAACAGATGTGTCACAGAAGAAAGCACGCATGGTTCAATTCCTGAGGTGATAATCTTTTTTGAGGGAAATTAAATTGATTAATTATGACAAAACAAATCTCATCTAACCACGAGGAGAACTCTACGTGATACAGAAGGACGTCTAGGACTTGAATCAAAACTGGTTTATACACAGTTTTATTCAAGTTTGCAATCATAAACCAAAGGTACAGGTCTGTTTCAGTCTTTTGGTCACTCAGGGTGAGAAAACACATGATTCTTATGAATGTTTAAATCAATAAAACTGCAGCTGAAACCAATTGATTCAAGTTGATTTAGAGAGGTTTACACACCAAAATTATTAAATTTTCTTCTAGTATATAAACAAGTACTTTTCAATACTGAACTTCAATCGTTTATTTATGAAATCAGCTTTCATCCAGAAAATCAGTTTACAATTTTTTAAGTTTGTTTTTTATTTGTGTAATAAAAAGAAAATACAATATAATAATGATTAGTACTTGATTTGTGCAAGTTTTATTGCTTTAGTATTGATTAATTTTTTGTTATCAAATCATGTGGCCTAACCACACCCTGAGTGCCGGTTTGATGTTGTCAGTCAGTGGTCTTACCTCTACCAGCTGGGTGATTGCAGTGAGCAGTGACCATGGAGAAAATGGTGGTGAGGGGCAACACACACAGCACATCCACAATGAACAAGGGATGGGATGGAGGAAGGGATGGGGGTTGCAAGGATGAGAGGTGAACATAAGGTTAAGGATGAGGGGAGAGAGAAACAAGGAGGTGGTGGTTGTTTTTAGGGTGGAGAGAGGGGTGAGGAGAAAGTGGTCGACAGTGTGGGTGGAGGGAGAGAGGAGCCATACGTGGTTTGGTTTGAAGAGGGTGGAGAAACAATGCAATGAGTTAAATCAGAGTCATGCAAACGGTACAAACTGATACATCGACGGCAGCAACACCCGTGATTCAGTGATGTCTCATGAAATGAAATGCAAAGAAAAAGTTAAATGTCTGTAAAGAAAATCTACTCGATAAGAAGACAAAATGTGGCACAAAAACGTCTGAATGGTAATTTTTTTCAAGTATGTTTTGCTTGAGCCAATGTACTATGAACATATATGAAACAGGTACACGGAGCCACTTTGGCAATAACATAAAAACTGTTTTTTTCTGAAACAAAAAAATACAAAGAAACGTCAAAAAGTCATGAAACAACTAAAATAAAATGCAAATTTACCTGCACATGCAAGTAAATATATCCCCATCAAATCATTTACCATTTAGTGTAGCGCAAGCAATAGACACAAAAACACACCCACATACACCTCATGCTGTTATCATGTCAGACGCATTCATTTTGTCTTGGGCTGCAGACACTGTATAATAAGCTCTAAAGAAACCTGAGCTAAACAGCACTTCTCCAATCTGTGCTGAGGCCAGATTGGAGTAGGTTCACAAATTTGGTACACTACATGTGACTGAAGTTTACTGACGACAAAATTATTAGACCCAGGTCTGCAGCTGAAGCAAAAATTTCCTAAATGACACAGTAAAAGATATCCTCCATACCTGTGCAGACTGGGACACTGCCTCATCTAGTGCTGTAGCACGACCTTTGACCTCCTCTTTGATGGCCTGGTACCGTCTCTCGGCATCTGTGTAGCGCTGTGTCACAGTCGCACCCTCCTGCAAGCTGAGCTCGGCCAGCTGAGGTCCGATTTTCAGCATCTTGTCGATGTGCGGCTTGTGTTCTGCAATAGACTCCCTGAGTAACTGGAGAGGAAGTTAAAAACATGGAAAGTGAGCATTCATTTTAGTTAGAAAAGCAGAACCAGAGTATGATATTCCAGGTCTTCTCTTACCCTCATCTGGTCCTGCTGCAGGCGGAGAGCATCTGTATCAATAGCTGGTGGTGGAAGCTGGGTGATGAGGGTTTCAGTCTCACCCAGCCATGGCTCCAGTTCCTCGTAGGTCTCCCAGAACCGAGCCACAAGAACCTGGGCCTGCTCCAGAGCTGAGAACCGCTCACTGTGGCTCTGACTCACTGCATCATAACGAGCGCTCAGAGAATCCGTCTTCAGCTGAGGAAGAGGATGATGACATTCAGATGTCAGTGATTATTTCTGCTGCACTTCTTGAACCTCCTCTCTCAGTTAATCATTTCTATAGCTTTCCTTCCCATTCACTCAATACACCCCAAAACAGTCTCAACGAGCAACTTACCATGAGTGCATCCTTCTGAGCATCACTGCATGCTTCTAGGATGTCATCTCTGGTGCTGAGGAGCTGATCTATTGTGTCTTTGTGTCGGATGATGTCAATGTTGAACGCCCTCTGCACTTGCAGCTGGGCCACGGTCACGTCAGGCTCCAGACTCAGGGGCCCCAGAGATGCCAGTTTGCGCTCTGTCTCCCCAACCCAGGCCAGCTCTGCATCCACGGCCTCTTCATACTGAAAGGAGGAATTATTGTTCAGAAATTTTAACCATTCAGAGTAAAAAGTATAAAGGAAATTTAAACTTGTTTAACTGCCTGCAGTACCTGCTGTGACCTCTGGATGGCAGCTTGTACCAGCTGCACCCGCTGAATGATGGTTTCATCAGCCTGTCGGTAGCGCTGGTTGGCGTCTGCAACGAGGCGGTCCAGGCCTTCCCGGGCGCGCCAAGGCACTAGATCCAGAAGAGCACTGCCCACCTCGTTCACTGTATCCAACACCAGACGCTTCTCTGCTGACACTTTCTTCAGCTCCTGCAACAGTGAAACTTTTAGTTTTTTAAAGCACAAGCTGCCAAAAAGTGGAACTTAATATGACCACATACATAAATGTAAAGCTGAAATAAACTTGTCTAAATGGCATCAAGTGTATCATCCGTTTTTTTCTTCTGCTGCTTGAAGTAAAATGAAAATACTGAAAATGTCACAGAAGAGTGAAAAAACTGGAAGGCAGGCACAAATTAAATGGCAATAATCCTTTCAATAGCTTTTACAAACTGTTATGGAGCTCCCAGAAATCAATGTTTCTATGGTAACTCAGCTGTGGGTAGGTTGAGATTGGAAAGCCTGAAAATGTCATTATAGACAGGAGTCGTCATGAAATGAGCTTTTCAGACATTTTATACCATTTCTTTATTATGAAAATGTTAAAAATGATCTTTAAAAGCTGTAAAATGAGGATGACCAAACACACTGGTTGCTAAAAAGCACCCCAGTTGATCATTTAGTAAAGGCAGTGAAGAAACTAAATAACGCAGATGCAGAGCTTCATCTTGGCTGGTTTTAAAAGAGACTTTAGAGAAAGTACAAGACTGAAAATTGGTGTGCACACAAGAATGGTTGCAACCGATGCATGCAGAGTGTTATACTGATGCTCCAAACACTAATTTTTGTTGAACTCGCTCATTGGCAGAGAAACAAATACACAAGAAACCTGTGACTCTTGTGTGAAATACTGGAACATAAACAGCAGATCATCATGGCTAAATATTTAACTTATGAAATCCAGTTAATCTGCCTTCACTCTCTTTTGTGGTCTTTATGTTTCTACATGATTTTTTTTTTTTTTAATTTTGGGTGAACTGAAACAGTTTACAATATATAAAATAGCACAATTAACATAAAAAGAGGAATGCTGTGGCTTAAATCTGAAAGCCTGTTTTTAAAAGAATAAGAATCACTCCTCCCACCTTTTGTCTCTCCTGGTAGGCAGGTGTGGCGTCGGGCTCCACAGTGTTAAGCTCCGCCTCCACGCCGTCCAGCCACTGGTTCAGGTCATCATGGGCGCTGGCGAATCGCGTGGCCAGCTGTAGGGCCTGCTCTAGGGTGCGGAGGGCTTTACTGCTGCTGGCTGTCATCTCGGCATACCGAGACTTGATGCCATCCAGCTTCTCCTGGATCAGGAGGACCTCCTCACCTGAAGGAAGACGTGGAGGTCAGAACATGGACTTTGATCACTGCGTTCAATCAGGATACATCAACAAACCATGTACAGAGTGTATAAAAAAACGCTCCTTCATTACAACTGAATATATTATCTTTGAAAGATGTTTAGTGTGACACAGTGGAACATAATATACTGAGTTTGGTCTGATTTTATCTAAAAAAAATTCAGAAATTCTGTAAAATCTCACATTATCTACAGTTTGACAGCTTGGTATACCTTTTATAGTCACAACATTTGTCTAAAAGTCTAAATATGACAATAAAAATACAAAATGCAGTCATGGGTAGACCAACAATCAACTCACTAAAAGGGAAGCAGTCAGCATGGCTAATATCAAGATATATGAAGATAAACAAAAACCAGATGTTACAGTTTGGTTTGTTGCTGATCAAAAAAATACGTGGTTTGGATGCAAGTCTCTCCCTAAGCCTGGCCTTTCTGTATCAGTAAAAACACAGTCTAAAGAGTCAATTTATCCTTTAGCAGAATTAATGCACAACCTGACACTAGACCAACACTTTCAAGTACAAGCTGAAAAACAGAGCAACTCCTGAAATTATTCAAAAAGAAGTGAGAGATGACCTGTGGTCTGTTTGAGTAGAGCTTGTCCATTCTTGATGGCCTGGTCCACAGTTTTCTTCCTGCTCAAGATCTCTTCATTCAGAGCCTGAGGAAATAAAATAAGTGAGAATTAACACAAACAGTTTTACTTTGTGCTGCCAAAACCTTTCAGAAAAATTACCAAAATAAAACAGCATCCAAGTTTTATTGCATTCATTCAAACTCTGTTTATGTTATATTTGATTTTAGACAGTGGATGAACTGTCTAAAAGACACCCAGTATAAGAGCTGTAAACTGTTAATCATGCAAAGCTACTCTAGCAGACTCCGAGAATAAATGTATGGAGCTGGAAATGAGCATAATAGGTCCACTTTAAGTATTCATCATTTGCAGTCGAAAGTGTTAGTTCATGCCCATGACACAAACAGTTATCTAAGCATTTACAGGGGATATTATATTTGTGCAGCTCTCTCAAAGACAGAGTTACTAAGTTACTTGTGTTTTAAGGAGATGAAGCACTTCAAGTGACACTCAGTGTGTTCATCAATTCATACCAGAGTGTGTTTGTGCTGCTCAGCCAGCAGCTGGGGGTGATAGCTCTGTATAGAGACTTGAGCCAGTCTCTGAGCCACCTCTGCCAGCCAGTTCAGCACCTCTACCTCGTCCTCCCCAAACAGCTGAGCATTGGCCAGCGCCTGCTCCAGCAGGCCCGCCCGCCTGGAGCACCAATCAGCAAGCTCTGAGTGACCAGACCTCACCGATCCCACACGTTCGCTTAACCAATCACGATCAGCCGCACAACTGAGCGGACTGAGCAACTGGCTCAGTGACTCAAGGTGGTCAACCTCGGCTTCTCGGGAAGACACGCCGTCTTGGAGCGCCTGGGAAGTGAATGTGTGTGAGTGTGTGTGTGTGTATGAGTTTTTGATGTGAAGGGAAGTGAAGAAAGAACAGAAAAACACAAAGAATATGGATAAAAACTTAAAATATGAGCATGCAAATGATAAAATGATAACTGACAAACATCAATGGATGACTGAATGACTTAAAGAACATAAAAACCTTGACACAACTGAAATGACAAAAAAAAAAAGTGAACTTGTAGGAGGTCATGGTTTGATCGTAAATCAGTGCTTTGTGGTTCTAGATCCAATTTTCATCGAATTAAAATGAGAATCAGTGAAGGTCACTGGCTGTGCTTATCTGGATAGATGTTTTGTCTTTTTTCCTTGACCCACAGGGAGTGAAAATCTGTAATATCTAAATGTAAGTCAGCTAGCGTTTCACCCTAATCGGGTCTCTGGGGCCAAACAATACCTTGTGCTTGATGATCTGCTGGGTGATCTTTGCCGTCTGGGTTCCCATAGGCTCAGCAGAGCTTAGGCGTCTCTCTGTGGTGCTCAACCATTCCCCGAGTGGCTCGAGGGCTTCGTGGAACTGAAGAGCCAAAACCTGCAGCTCCTCCAACTGCCTTTGTCTGAGGGACGAGAGGGGAGGAAGAAGAGAAAGATCCATGAGGAGGAGGAGGAGGAAGAGAGGGGGACCTTTATTGGCTCTTTATTGCTTTCACAGTTTGTTTTTTTGTGTCATTGATAGATTTGGACTTGAATGTGTGTCATAAAGTGGTTATATCTTTTGTTTATTAAATGTTTCTCATAAATAATTCAGCTTGAAAGTATTTCATGAACAGATAAACCGGATTACTGTAGCACGACTGAGACAGAGGGAGGATTTGCAAAGTGGTAAGAAAACACGACTTTTGTGCGCAGATAAGTGAGAGTCATTGCCAAGAAAAGCTTATCGCGTGTTTGTACAGAAAGCAGCAGTGTGTGTGTGTGTGTGTGTGTGTGTGTGTGTGTGTGTGTGTGTGTGTGTATATGTGTATGTGTGTGCACAAATATGTTTATATATATATATATATATATGTATATGTGTATATATATATATATATATATGTATATGTGTATATATATGTATGTATATATGTATATATGTATGTATATATGTATATATGTATGTATATATGTATATATATGTATATATGTATGTATATATGTATATGTATATCTTTTGATGTGTTACTGGGGTTATAAAACTAAATACATGTAACAAATTGTAAGGAAGAATTTATGATGGATAGGACATAAACAGGAAGAAAAAAGTGTTGATTATTAGTTACCAAATAGTGGAAAGGGGGTGGGATTAAATAAGCTTATGCTTCTTCCTGCTCCTTTTTGAACATGTAGTTATTTATTATGATTATTATTGTTTTGTTTTCCTTTTGTTTTGTTTGTTTGTGTCTCTTTTTTCTCTGTTATTGGTGTACTATTTTAACATGTTCAAAATAAAGCTACAATACAATACAATACAATACAATAGTTTATCACGCATCTTTTCTCTTTCACTTTACTACTTTACTACAGCCTCAGGTTACCCACATTCTTTATGAGGGACTGAAGGAAGGTGACACCTGCTAAAAGCATTTAGTGCCCGTGTCTCACACACCAGGAGAAGCTAACTTCCTGCAACAAACCTGTTTAGTCAGACTGAGTCACTCACACAGGTGCAGATATGAGTGAATCTCTGGAGACCTTTAAGGTCACTAAAGGAACCTGCTCTGACATGGCTTCTGTTTCTGAGTATGAAAATGAGACAGAACAACATCACAAATTTTGGATAGAATATGAACAGAAACTTTACCATTCTAAAAAAGTTCATTTGGATTTGATACATGGTGTCATAGCTGGGAATATCACGTTGAAGGTGGATGAAAATATGTTTTTTCCATATTTAATATGTGTGAGAAACCATTCACCTGATATGGACTGTTTTAAAGAGTAT
>VUQS01074581.1:1392-14678 GCA_015108495.1 Heterochromis multidens | reverse complement strand
TAATCATAGTCTTTTAAATAAAATGTCATGTATATATATATATATATACACGAATACGAATAACTTTATTTATCCCAGAGGGAAATTCATTTGTCTGACAGCTCATCTGCTATTTATATGAGAACTGTAAAGCCTGATGGCTGTGGGTGCGAATGATTTTCTGTATCTCTCCGTTTTACAATGGAGAGAGAGGAGTCTTCCAGTTCTGATGGTTTTTTTGTTCCATAAAAATGTTATAAAGTGGGTGATCAGAGTTGTTCAGGATGGCTTCTAACGTCTTTAGTGTGCATCTTTCCACCACCTCCCCCAGCGTGTCCAGTCTGGCTCCAATTACAGAGCCAGATAGAATAAAAATAGGGAAGCATTCAAAAATACCTCTTTGGTTCTTTCTTCTTCTAGCAGGTAAACTCACTTGAGCTAACATAACAAAAAAACTCAAATCAGTAAAAATCAGCAGGGAATTCAGTTCATGGAGGGCTGATGTTAGATATGGCTGATTTAGCTAATTTAGCCAAACTCCTGAGTCTATTCTGATAGCTTAGCTGTTCATTTTCAAATTACTTTGTATGCTAATGTTAAAAACTAACCATCACTTGATTTTTGCAGCAGAGATAACTGTAAATTGTTTATTGTCACTGGGATATTGGTTATGTCGAACCCTGGCTTTTGATTTTCCCCCCATTTAACACCATCATTTAAACCACTTTTTGGTGGTACAGAAGAGTGTGAATGCCTGCAAAAGCATCCACAAAGATCTTGTACTACTTAAATCTCTGAAAAGGAAACACCTTCCAAAGTACTAATTTAGTCATAAAGCTTAAACAACCAAAAGTAAAAAGGTAGCACTTCCACCAAACTTCAGGAAAGAGTTTAAAAATCTCAGTTTCACCACCATTCCAGCCAAGTCTATTTATACTGGGGGTGCTACTCACTGAAAACCAATGAATGACATTTCCAAATATACAGGAAATATATAAACAGCTACAGGACTGAAAATCTGAGCTCATAAAGCTTCACTTAAGCCGAAGATGAGAGGAGTTCCTGTACTGACCGATATTTTTGGATAAGATTATCCTTCTCTAAGTGCTGCTTGGCAAGCACCTCAATCAGCACACTCTGGATCTCTGTTAGAGCTGCATGATAAATGTCTGTAAAACAGCACAAATACGGTAAATGAAACACTCAGTATCTTTCTGGTTGTTGTCCATTTGATATAATTTGATGCAACCTTTACCTGCATCCTTCAGACTTGTCAGAGACCAAGTTGACATTTCTCTTTGTTTCCTCGTGACCTCTTCCAAAACCACAGTTATGGTCTCTGAATGACTCGGCTATATAATAAAAAGATAATAAGGGAAAGATTATCACATCAAAGCAGTGATACCTGTGAAGCTTTCAATAAAGTGATGCTACATGTCATTTGTTAATTGAGCCTAAGCTATGAATGGTTAAAAGAACTGTTTTTGTTCGTGTACATTAAAGCCACCTCAGCTGACAGTCAGGAATAAAAGCTTCTGAAAGTGTAAAGAACTCTCACATTATGAGTGGTGGTGTCTTTCTCTCTCAGCTGAAAGTCTCCAGGCCCCCTGGCTCCGTCTCTGTCACCTGATTCCCTCCATTGTAGGTTTGATGTTTCACTGCAGCTACGACTGCTCTGGGAGCGAGGCTCTGAGGATATGGCACCTGAAACAATCCAGCACTCAGATCTCATTTCTGTACTGTCCATCCAGCCATTCAGCACTGTTTCCTACGGGTTAGATTCTATTAGATGGGCAAGAGATGTGCACGTTTTCTTAAATTAATTATGAAATAATTAACACTAACATCTTGGACTGCCTGATTCAGCAAAAGAATTTTAGAATAGGTTCAAGTAAAAAATCAAGTTGAATTTTTTATGGTGGCCCTGAAAGGTCAAACGGACTGCAACTTAAGAAAACAGCAGCAAACAGAAAAATGCTGCAAAAGCACACAAAACACAACGGAAGTTGAATTAAACACAACGGAAATAGAAAAAAAAAACAAAATCTCACAAAACACAACAGAAATTTTTCTGGGGACACAATAGTGTGACGGACCAGCTGTGGAAGTGACAAGCTAACAGTAAACAGATAATAGCAAACATGTGTCTACAGTATTATATGAATCATGTGATTAAAACACACATTACCTGCATCTTTTTCTCCCTCACAACACTGATGAACCTTCTGCTTCTTTTAAGCATGTCTCAGTGCTTCCGTTGTGTTTTGTGTGCTTTTGCAGCGTTTTTCTATTTGCTGGTGTTTTCTTAAGTTGCAGTGCATTTGACCTCATCAAAGAAAATTCATCATAAGTGACCATATTTGGGCAAGAGAATGGAGTGTTAATGCTAGCAAGCTTGGTTAGTAATCTGCATTCATAAACTGGACAGGTGAAATGTACAGCAACATATATATCTGCTAATTGGTGCTAAGTAACAGGCTAATAAAATACCATAAAAACAGACAAGCCCAGGCATGTCTAAGAGCGAGAGCCATGTCAGCCTCCAATGATGATTTAGTAAAAAGGGAGCCACCTTATACTTTTGTGCTTACATTTGATTTACTTCTTACTTACTATGTCACTGGATATAATGCTGTACTACTATTGCACAGTAATGCTGCTGCTGACACCTTGTTTCAATAAATTCACACTTTGAATTAGGTAGTATGTCATCAATGACAGTAGCTCATTGGAAAGGAAGCATGGAAAATGCACTTCAGTTACTTGTACTTACCAATACTGCTGCCTGCCAGCTGCAAGTATTGATAAAACAATTTTTTTCTATATCATCATAAATATCATTATAGCAATAAAATTTTCTTGAAATATTGTGATATAATGTTAAGGCTATGTCACCCACCCCTACCCACAGCAGTATATAAAGTCATTAAAATAATTGTTTTCTTCACCATTAAAACTTGTATCTATTGTCACTGCAGGCCAACGACAGAAAAATGCTACATAAGACATTAAGATGTTGCTCACCTGGTCGTGTGCGCTCTGCAGATGCATTATAGGACTTTGTATGATTAACAGAAAACGCCTGGAAAGTCCTGAGCAGCTCTTTAATGTTCTCCTTCTTTGCCATGTCTAATGCACTGAGGCCACCAATGTCCCTGTCACTGGCATTTGATCCAGACTGAAGGAGAAGTTTCACTACCTGTGCAGCACACATGAATTTCACAACAAGCTGTTTTTCCTGGCCATTCCAACTAATTATGAATTATTTAATAATAAAAATGTATGTTATAAGTTTCAAAGTTTTGATGGTTGAGTGCCAATTACACACATCAAATATTTTTAGCGCTTGCAATGTGTCTGTTCAGATGATGGCAGTATTTAATGTTTTTTCTTTCTTCAATTCAGTCACTTTTGGTGCCGGTTTACAATCAAGCTTCAAATCCTCTTTGTAAGAGGAAGTTATTCTGTCTTTGTAAACCCAATGAAACATTAGTTTTTCATATCATAGATGAGTCAAAGTTTGTGAAAGTCTGAAAGTGAGGGTCTGTGGCTCTCTGTAGACATGTGGAAAGTGTTAGTAAAAACAGATTTTCTGCATCTTAAAAGTTTCTCCATCACCTGATAGTGTCCACTGGAAACAGCATCATGTAGAGGTGTCACTCCATCACAGCTTCTAGCATTAACATCAGCTCCAGCCTTCAACAGCTCCTCCACCACTGCTTCATCACCCACAGCAGAAGCCTCGTGGAGAGGCGTCCATCCTGACAGTTCAGGGCAATATTTACTGATCACAATGGGGTTTGTGTTTGATGGTTAATAACTGCTTCATGAGGAACAGATGGAAGTAGACACTGTCAGAATACAAATGTAATTAGGCTGGGACACACCTGCATAGTCCTCCATGTTGACATTGATTCCAGCTTGAATGAGCATTTTGACCTGAGCAAGATCTCCTTTCTTGCATGCGGTGTGCAGAAGAGTCTCTCCCTTTCCATTTCTCTTGTGAAGGGTTGTTTTGCTGGGAATTTTCACACGTTGTAAGACTTTTGCTTTGAAGAAGAAAATTAACAACAGATTTATAAACATAAATTAAGCTAAAACATGTCAGATAAAGTAATCGTGGTAATTACCTGCTTGTGATGAAGGCTCTGCATAGCTTGCTGTAGACTGGATACAGTTAGGCATCACAGGCTCAGTTGGTTTGAACTGATTTATCTTCATCCCTGTTTTCTTTTTCATCTCTTTATTATCAGCTTCTAACCCTGAATCAGTTATGAGCATGACCTCAGCTACTCCTCTGTTTTGCCTGCCACTGAGATCCTGCAACAAGCTTAAAGAGTCATCGTCTGAAGAAGACAGATCTCCATTTCTGTCATTCTCTTGATTATAGCTGTGAGTCATCGCCAGGGTGTCTCTGGAAGGAAAAAACAGAGGTGACAGCACTTTAACATCAATTATAACTATTCTGCTCATAATCACATATATTCTGTTTGCAGCACAATAAAAAGATCTGACAATAAAAAAGTTCTGAAACTAAACAACAAAGTATGTCATCTGTGTGCAGGATTAAAGGATTGTGTTTTACGTCAGTGGCTTCTAGCATTGTTACGAGAAAGATTCAGTCTGGCACAAAACTTATAGTCAGGGTTTTTCCCATACAGACAAACTTTTGCCATCAAAGCTGGTCCAAATCGTAGCCGAGGATTTGAGGACGTGGTGGATTAACTTTTATTTCTAATAACAATGTCCTCACAACAACAGAGAAACCAGTATGTGTTTAGTGTAAGCAGCTCATGCAGCTAACATTGCATCTGTTTGTTTCTCTCTATTATTAAACTCTGTGCTCACATCAACTGTATTTTAATCCAGCTGAATTCAAAACAAAGCTGTTCTCCTTTACGCACTTTCCTGCTTTAGTTGTCAGACGACTGAGCATGAAAGTGACAAAAACGCTACACATTCACACTAATGTAAACCACCCGTTACTTTAAAGTCATTTTTTAAACCGCTTCTCATCACAGTCTGATTTTATAACAAAGAAGTCACCTGACAAGATCACCGTTCACACAAGTTAAAGCCACTTTTTTTCACTCTATTCACATGTTAAATGAAAACTCAGAGAGAATGTTTAAAGCCAAATGTAAAACTTCGTGTTCACCGCAACACTGATGCTTTGCAGTCCACAGTTCTTTACGCCACATACATACATAATTAACATTACCCAATTTTCAATCTGCCAGCTTTCTGAGAAATAGGAGCTAAAACCAAGACTTTCAAACATGACGTCCTGCAGCAATGTACAGTATAAAAACCAGTGTATTTTTAACATCAAAGGATGAAAAACTGTTCAAGAGTGAGGAATATCTGTCCTCACTCTGCTTTCTCCATCACCTATGCATGGTTGAGACAGTTACTGCACTTACCTAAACGTAGCAGTAACATGTCTGTTCATTTCATATGAATGTTCTGCTCTGATCCTTGCCAGATGCTGGACGTTCATTAGGTGCTGATGATGGCTTATAGGCCTGGACCCTTCATCTCTTATTCCTTCCTTGGAATAATCCAATGCAGCTACACAACAATACATGTTATCCTCATCAGCATCAGGATGAGATGAACCTTCAACAGAAAAATGATTTCACCCCGTAAATGATGAACAGCTTACAACATCAAACTTCATATAAAAGCAAACATCATGTCCTCAGTTAGAAAACTTCATGTCCTGTTTTAACAACTGTCACTAGATGGCAGCACAAGTTAAACATATGTTTGCTACGAAGACTGACACACAATAAATACACCTAAAACTAAACACGCAATAATTTTTTACAGATAAATCACTTTTAAAAAAAACTTTATTCACCATGTGTTACCACAGTTTCACTGTTTCCCTAATCTGTGAATAAATCGCACCCTTTCATGTCTCAAAAAACACAAAGTCAGTGGGCAAGTATTACAACACTTTACACACTTCTTATAGTGTAGAAACTTACACTGAAAAGTGGATGCATGCTGTCATATTTCACCATCACGTGTGACCACTGGTGACCAAAACAAGTTTCTTTGCCTTTGTTGATGGGCTCTGTGGAGCTATTCCACATATCGGAGTAAAACTATTTAAAATCATCTTAATATATCTTTAACTGAATCTCAATAAACATAGTTTCCCATATTATATGTATTATTACATGCAATCTTATTTTTAACTCGGTATGCAAGGTTTTCCTGCATAGAGGCATTTTTGGCAACCCCAAAGAGATCTTAGTTGGATCTAAAGGAAAAGCAGCAGTCTTTTAATAATGGTTTGACATTTTTGCTGATTGGGGTGTCATTTACTAAAGCATGATAATAATGAAGTGGTCAGAAATAACAGGAAAATACACAATTTCTGTCAAATAATATGACTGACTGCCTTTACTGTATGCAGGACAGGCCACCAACTTAAGAGAGATTTTAAGCCAGGAAAACCCTGATTTAAAAAGTCCTGGATTGTTCAAGTAACAGTTATACTGATTACTGTTTAATCTATTCAATTCAATTCACTTTTATTTATATAGCGCCAAATCACAACAACAGTCGCCTCAAGGCACTTTATATTGTAAGGTAAACAGCCTACAATAATACAGAGAAAACTCCAACAATCAGACGACCCCATATAAACAAGCACTTGGCGACGGTGGGAAGGGAAAACTCCCTTTTAGCAGGAAGAAACCTCTGGCAGAATCAGGCTCAGGGAGGGGCAGCCATCTGCCGGGACCAACGACTGTAAAAAACATCTTTTATACAATCATTGTCCAGGACTGGTTGGGGGTGAGGGGAGGAAGACAGGACAAAAGACATACTATATTCTTGATTACTCATTTGATCCATATAATATGATATAAATGCCATTAAAACTAGTTATTCTCTGACCAACAACAGCAACTTCTCATACATGAAAAGCTGGGTTTTCAAATAAAAAGCAGTGTTATCCCAAATTTAAATTACTTTTACTGTTAATAATTATTAGAGTAGGAACTGTTCATTTTTACCTGGTCAAATAACATCCTATGACTACTGAACTAAGAAAGAAGGTATTCTAACGTAATTAAATGACATGCTAGATTCCGTTTTTTTTGTTTTCTGCTAGAAGCTAATGCTGAAGCTCAGTGAGAAATAGTTTAGGCTCCAATCATGGTTCTTTTATTAATCTATTATATTAATATTAATAACAAACTCCTTATTACCTGTAAATAAGGACGATAAACGGTGTTTTTCCCCTTGTGCTGCGGGATCTCTGGCAGGACAGTGGCGGGAAATTATACGCATGCGCACTATGCATGTATTTTTTTATTGTTTTTATTTTTTATTTTTTATGTAATTTTTTGTAGCAACAATACTGTTTTCTCGTAAGTTTACCCCCTAGCCCTTTGTTATTATTATTTTTTCAGCGACCTTAAAATTAAACCATATTAATACTCAAGGAAAGTAATGTGTTTATATATTGTTGTGATGTATTTGTTTCTCCAAAATCTATTCAAATAGATGCCTTACATAATTTCTACATATGGCTCAAAAAATCGGATCCAGTTAATCTTCTTGGTATTTTTTTTTTTCTTTTCGTTCAATAAAACTTTCATAATGCTCTATTTACGCCCTAGATTTGAACAGTCTCTACATTCATTTAGTCTTTAATCATGATATGTAACGATCAATGAAATAAATATATGCCGAATGTAAGAGTGTAATCCTCAGACTGTTTTCAGATAGTTTGTGTTTTTATTCACGTTTTGTTAGTTTCATAATACGCAACGTAACTAAAACTTTCCCGTTTTTTGAACTGATATTTGATTGTGTTCTGAGGCGGAACGATTTATTCCATACCTCTGTTTTCACACGGCCCAGCGCGATTCCCAGACATGGCAACCTGCACGCGTACTGTGTGGAAAGGTCAGTTGTTTTGTTGTAAAATTGGCTTTTTGTAAATGACATTAAAAAATTAGGACATCTGTTTGTAGCCCGCGTTTGTCCTTTCAGGGTTTCTCGTTTGGTCTCTGGGCTCGATTCAAAGATGTTTTTGTGTAGCCTTTTAGCTTGACTGTTAGCTAAGCAATCGCCAAACTGCTGGCGAAAATGTAACATCCTGTCAGCTTGTTTGTATTCACTCAATTCTCTCACGAGTCAACATTATTTATTTTTATCTTAATTGTTGCTACACTTGCTTTAAATCGGCATTACTTTCATTGACCAGATACTTCTTAATGAGTTAATTACCTACTTTAGGGTTGATTTCAGTCGTGATGTGCGGTACAAACCAGGTCAGAGGTTGTCATTGTAATCGTATTTTAACAGTTGATGTGGGTCATATGTATGCCGAATTTAAGATCACATGTATTGTTAATGAAATATAGTGAGAATTGACTTAAAACAGTGGACTTGTATAATGTTTGCTAATGGAAATTAAACTGTCAGATTTTGAAATGTGATTTACATGTGATAACAGGGTTAGGGATATCGTTTGACAGTGTCAGTCATTTCAGTTCATGGGCGACGTAGAACCTAATTAGATCTTAAGTGGGCCAGACCAGTAAAACCATTGTGTAAACAGTCATCCCAAATTAATACGTTTTGAAGACACTTACCTGAGCCATAGCCATAATTTAAAAAAAGAAGCAAAAGAGACTCCCTTAAGAAATGGCCATGAATTGACATTAGAAGGTATAATTTCTTATTAAACTGTTTTCTCATTTATCGAGTGATCCATTTAGAAAACCGATAAACAGCCTGATTTGTCTGAAGAAAAACACTTTGTGACTTTGCAAGTAAAAATTGCAACGAAGTCATTAATATATTCAGTTTTTCAATAAAATGCTCTGATTCTCCTGGTGACGTGATGCCAGCATTACTGCACAAGATTGATGTTGTAAGTATTTCTAGATCTTGACCAATTTTTGTTGAGTTGTTGCAGAGAGACACCTCACCTAGATCTAAAAATTTGTTTTAAAAAAAGACATAGTCATGTTTATATTTATTTTATTTACAAAAAGAAAAAGTAGAATGATTAAAAACATCACAACAAACTTCACATTTTGTGAAACCATCCACTGGGCCAAATTAAACTGTTAGGCAGTCCAATTCTGGCCACATGTTTGACATAGGGCATGTATGAGAAGCCTTAGGATGTCCCTCCTCACTGCCAAAATCAATAAAGCAAACTGTATCAACCCCAAACAATAACATAATATTTGTTCGATGTACCTATTTCTGTTTATTATAAAATTATTTTAATCAGTTGCTTTATGTCCTGCACATCTTATTAATGATAAAGCACATGATCCCTGCTGGCATCACAGCATCAATAACATTAAAAGAAACATCTAGATTCTCTCAAACAGTTTGCGATGGGTGACAAATGCCGCGAAAACTTTAAAGCTGCACTGAGGGTGTTATTCTTAATGGGAGAGTTTTTACATGACTGAAACTGTAAAACATGGTTTTGACTTGTAAATTGGTGACCTCACTCACATCCTGCAGATACACATGACAAGGAAATATGAGGGAAGTGTTTGTCATGCAAATAACACAGTGGTGTGCTTAAATTAGGTAGTGTTAAACATCGATGCTCATCAGCTTGTCTGGTGGAAATAAAGAGATACTTTGATGCACTTGGTTTATGCAAAGTTTATTAAAAAACATTTTCTAAAATCACAAAGCATCTCTCTTAAATGTGGTATTCAGTTTGATGTTGTGTCCCACAGAAAAAGAACAGCATTCGTCTGTTTGTGTTAACTCCTTATGAATCTTTTTTCCTCCCCCTATGTCTTCACAGTTTTAGCAGGATGTCAGAGGCAGCTACTGAGCACCAGCGGCCCTGTTTCCTCAGGTGTGTCACAGACTGCATCGAGGAATCTACCTGTCAGGACTTTTGCAGCTGTCAAGTGAGTGTACAAACCAGAAATGGAGTTCTGGCTCTAGGGGTATTTTTCGCCTTGACCCACCCAATAGATTTACACATTTCGCCTATCCTGACCAGTTTTCTGGTTGATCTCTTTCCATATGAACCATAAAATCGAGAGAAGTCAGAGGCCGATGTGGTGACTCAGACATTTCTCAGGTTAACATGTCCTCTCTTGATTGGCAGGGTACTAAAGAAAGACAAAAAAGACAACGCAGAAAAAGAGGTGAAGAAAGAGAAGAGGGTCATCGATGACAAAAACAGACATAAGCCTTTCGGTAAGACGGCATGGGCACCTATGGATGACGTGTACGTTATGAGGTTCTACCCGAGGACTCTGTATGACGCAGCAGACGCAATTGACATGCTGAAGAAATTTCAGGCGTTGGAATTCACTCCCCACAATCAGCCAGTTTACATCGATCTGAAGCTGGACATGAAGCTGGAGAAAAAGGTAATAATGACAAAAACACAGAAACTCATGTTGAGTGAATGGAATTCTAAAATAAAAGATCTGAAGAGGTCTTCGGAGTTTTAGCAGTATGCTTTTATTAGACAGGAAAGTGTAGAGAACTGAGAGGAATGAGGGATGGCATGCAGTTAAAGTACTTGACTGTATTCACCTTATGGTCTAAAAGTTTAACTAAGGCATAAAGGCAAGGACAACTTACTGTGGTACTAGGTGAAGACTTTCATCGGGTCCCTTTGTTCATCCAGGTAAAAGTCTTGCAGCGATTAAAAATGTGTTTTTCAGGAGTGAGTTGGCCACGAAGACATTATAACTACTACAAACCTAAGCAAACATGCAAATATAGCCGTCTCAAACTACAAGCAGATGAACTCAATATTATATTCTATAAATTCTCCAGGACAGAAATGGTTCAGTTTCAAAGCAGTTTCAGTGCAAGCATTTTGAACGCAGGAGTACTATTTTTCTATTCAATCCTTGGGTCCTGACATTTTTATGGATGTTACTTTGACACGTGTACCACCTATGTTAACTTTATTGCAGCCCAATCTTCTGAGCACAGCAAAGTTTGGTCAGGTCTGCACCTAAAGTTGATTTGTATATTGCCTTCAAACCGCTCCCTGCTTTTCTGACTTTGTTGGTATGCACACATTAGTTCCATCAAACCCTTTTAGTCGCCACTGTGTCCCAGAAACCACTAGCTGCTTTTTTTGTTTTTATCATCAAGCCGGATCCTCAGAATAGAAAAGAACATCCTGATGAGGGTTGATCATCTGCCAGTGTGTGTGTGTTTGTGTGTGTGCTGAAGACAAATTTTAGCAGTCACACTTGGCAGACTTATTTGGATTTATTTGGTGCTTTCCCATTCTGGCTGTCACTGTCACGCCTCGCTTCCACCAATCTGAGGGTTATTCATGACATCAATCTTTGCAACACAAGCAGTTTCAGTTAATCTGCTGAAAACAGTGCGACACAGAGGAATAAAAACCTCAAGAGTGCTTTTTTGTTTTTTGTTTTTTACACACATCACAGGACTGCAGAGCTGCTGCTGTGCTGTCCAGAGGGTCCACAGGAGACGAACTCTGTCTTACGCTCATCTGTCTCTTCACTGCAGAACTAATGTTCCTATGCATTATGAATTATGAACTCTAGAGAAATGAAAATTTAAAGTGGAGGCTGAATAGATTTATTGCTTGATTATGTACGCTTGCTCTGTGATTGACATCCTCACTTTTCCTTACGTTTGTTTCCAGATTTTTTTTTTCTTTTCCTGCAGCATACACAGTGTTGTTAATCATAATAAATGATTCTGGTTTTTTTTCTCCTTACAGAAAAAAGTCGACCCTTTCGTCAGCACTGTGCACTTGCCCCACCCCTTCAAGGCAGAGATGAACAGAGTTTTAGTTTTTACAGAGGTAAAAACTTTTATTTTAGCCTCACTGAATCTTCATTTCATAGCCATTTGTGTGTCTGTTGTTGATGAATTGTTTTAATTTTGTCGGTACATGATTCAGATGTGCAGCAGCAGCACCTTTTATTTGTCTCCCTGTTTGTCTGTAATGAATGGGCTCCGGTCGTGGCTGCTTTTTATCGCAGAACCCGATGAGCCAGGGTTTGATTAATATTCATGTCGAGCGGTGCAGGGCGTGGGTTGTAACTTAGATGAGCGTGTTAACGACCGTAATGAATGATATCGTTGGGGTCTGCCAGACGTTGACACACCCAAATCGGATTAAAATGGGCACGGGTGTCTTTGGTTGTCTCTCTGCAGGATGCTAATCAAGCCAAAGTTGCTCAGGAGAACGGAGCTGTGTTTGCTGGAGGAGTGGAGCTCGTACAGCCGGTGAGTTAGTTTAACTGACGTAAACAGCACATCCTGTAAGTTCAGATCAAGTTTAGTGTGACCCTCCTGAGAAAACTTTGCTTGGAAATCTTAAGTATCACTTTTCTCTATTTTTCTGCAAACTTCTGTGCTGTTTACTTGTTTGAGACACACTTTTAAATTATTAAAAACTCCTTAGTAGAGAAGTAAAAAAGATAAAATGTCCAGTCAGATGCTGGCTTATTGCAGAAACTTTAGGAACAACTTATCTGTTGGCTGGTAAGCAAAAAAGAAAAAAGCCAAATTTATTCATATAGCTCTTCTCAAGGACAAGAGTCACAGAGTGTACAATAGAATAATTAAAAGAAAGAACCACAGGACACTGGAATTGAAAGCAATTAAAAATAAAATTAAAAAGACCACTTTGATTAGAAGCAATAATTACAAAAAAAAAAAGAAAGAAAACACTGGAAATTCCACTAGACCCAAAGCTACTTCTACTTGGTTTATATGCAGAAGAACATAATTATAATAAAATGAACAAAACTTAATGAACCTCAGTCTCTTACATGCCAAAAATCTAACACTGCTGTTTGGGGAAGTGGGAAAAACATTAACATAAATATTGAAGAACAAGTTTAAGGAGCCTTTCTGGTCTAACAGAAGTTCAGTCTGAATAATTGAGAAAAAAGAGTTGTTTGAAAATGGAATGCCATTTATCACTGAGAGCATTTTCCTGTTCATTTGCTTTTATTTCCTGTATGTTTTTATTTATTGTTGATATTATTTTTGCGATCCGAACTCTGTTAAGCAGCAGAAAATGGATGGATGGATGGATTATTTTCTTTAAATTTTAATAATAACTGATGAAAAAAGAACTATGTGCTACTTTCGGCTGCTCCTTCATTCAGGAGTGGTCGCCACAGCAGGCAGCTCCACATGTTTGATTTGGCGGATTTTTACACCAGATACCCTTTCTGACACACAAAAAGATTTAAGGACGCTGAAATTCAAAGCAATTAAAAAAAAAAAAAAAAAAAAAACAAAAAAAAGAAAAAAAAAAAAAACATAAAATTAAAAAA
>VUQS01074580.1:0-10835 GCA_015108495.1 Heterochromis multidens | reverse complement strand
GTTAGGGTTAGGCATTCATTTTTGATGGTTAGGGTAAGGGTAAGCGGCTAGGGAAAGCATTATGTCAATGAGATGTCCTCACAAAGATAGCAAGACAATAGATATGGTGTGTGTGTGTGTGTGTGTGTGTGTGTGTGTGTGAGCACAAATGAGTGACACTAACGTGAGCTGAGCCTCCAGCAGCAGAGAGCTGCTGGTTGGTGTTACACTATCTTGGGGGTTATAGTGACACCTCCCTCCTTGTTTACGCTCTCTCTTTGTAAAAAGCTCAGCAGTGAGCTTCTTCAGTTTGGCACAGCTAATTGTCATCAAATCAAATAGTCCAGGTCACTGTTTGAACCTGTGTCAGCAAGTTAGCATGTGTCTGAGTCAATCACTGTTGCAGTAGTAGTGTCTCCTGTTTGAATTTACATCAGAAGGTGAGAAACACTACATCAGTGTAGGAATAATGATGACCTGTGTAAACTACAAAGTGCAGAAATTCTCATTTACAGTAACTGACAAGCCACTCAATCTGATGAATCTATCAAAAAGGAAAGTCACTTGTTTTAAGGAGTGAAAAGATCCAGTGATTATTTTAAAGTACTAAAAATAAAGTAAAGTAAAATGATTATTGTTCTTTCAAAATGAGAAAGACAAAAAACAAACCTATTTTTCTGGAAATGTAACCAGCACTTCCCACCCCTCTCATTTTTCTTTCTCCACTGAGAACATTTAGATGTACTAAGAACTGTGTATCTGTACATCTGATGCTATGCTGCTCTCTATTCCAGGAGGGGTTACAATGTCATCAATGGCAGCACGGGGCCTGGTGGTTTGAGAAACTGTCTCGTAACACAAAGGTCACTTGTCAAATCAAGAGAAGTGCATCCACATCCATATAAATAAAAGGTACACAGTACACATTATTTATAACTGTTGAAAGACCCACTGTTATTGTACAAAGAAGAAATACAGTCATGTTGCATGTGACTGAAAATCATTTCCATCCATGCCCTGCCAAGGTGTAGAAGTTACTAACCCAATGGTAAGGCAATCACAGTCCTCAATATCTTAGAAAACTAAGCCAGAAACAAGTAATGTTATAGATCTTTAGATCGTTTTTTCCTTTAAAATGTGAATGTGTAAAAGCCAGACTATGCAAGCTGAAGCAGATAAACTTTAATCTGTGCTTCAGAAACAGAGATTGAGTCATGATGCTGAACAGAATACAAACAATTTAATCACCTTTTATGTGTGTCCTTGATTATGGTGTGGATTCACTTCAGGTCTGATTTATTTTCAAAAAGAACCCCTGAAAAATCAGGGGTGATTAACCATGCATACGTCACTACTACAGTATAGTGTTACAAGGAGCCAGTAACAGGTACACCAGCTGAAAAAGGGCCATCAACTACTTTCCCATTTTCATTAAACACGTTTCTTTCTGTTCCTTAATGTCACAAAGTGTCAGAAAAACAGAGGTACTAAACAGTAGACGGTAAACATCAAAAATCAGTATGGAGGTCAGTGACCAAGTTACAGCAGTTATTTTTTATGTCTTTTACTTTTTCTTTCCAAACTCAATGCAACTGAGCCATCTTGAACAGACACAGATGGTTTTTGTGGCTGACATGACAAGAGTCTCAGATGTTACCAAAAAAGTGACAACATTGGCATGGTAAGATTAAAGCCTCCACCAGTGTGTCATGTTTCTGTCACTGCTGATCACACATGGAGCTGAAAAATACCCACAACTGCAGTCATTTAGGGTTAATTATACAAACTGCTTGAAATTTGATTTTCTGTTGCTGTATTGGCTTGATCCTAGTGAGCAGGGCCTGTTGGTGCAAAGATTTGATGAAATTGAAATTCCATTGTGTTCTGTGAGGGTTCAAAAAAGGAACCCAATGCAGGACCCCGAGGACATAGATAGGATGATAGCAAAATATAAAAGTAACTTCACTGAACTTACAAATGTAGCAGAAGGAGAAGCTACCATGAAGAAAAAAAACTAAACTCAAAGAACTAGACACACAGACACAAGAGGCCAGCAGGGAGAGGTGAAGTGGGACTGCTAAACAAGCAGACTGACAATTGACAAGAGGAAAAGCAGGACTATAAATACACAGGGATAATAGAACACAGCTGACACTAATTAGGATAGGGAATTTAATCATAAAGAAGGGAAAAAGATAAACACAAAGTAAAATCAACAGAGACACACAAGGTTAGACTAACCAAACATGACAGCGTGACTTTATTCCTATAAGCAAAAATGTTATTGAATTTTTTGTTGACTTTTTATGTCAGATTTGAGACTGTAAGTGAGATTATAGAGTGAGTCCTAAGCAATTCATGAAATACCACGAAGCCGCACATTCCAGCTTTAACAGGACTAATCTGAAGCTTTGGGAACCATGTGGACTCACCACAAAGGGTTATCTAGGAGATCATGCTGGGTGACGGAAAACTCTGTGGACCATGCAGAAAAAAAAAAAAGAAGATACCATGAAGCCTGACACTGAACTGACTGCACATTAGCTGACAACGAATGACATATACAAGCAAAAGTGATAATAACATCACTGGATACACTGTGTGTGCTTAATTATTCATCTCAAATTGTCAAGAAATCAGAAAATCTATAAGAGCTCAAGTATACTTTACCTGGTATTATTACAGATATTGGTCTAGCACAGATACATTTTATGGTTCTATGATGTACACAGATATGATTTTTTTAATGCAAGAAAAAAATGCTTGAGGTAATTTAGAAATGCTGTCCTAACAGTTTGGCCAGTAGCTCTGACTCTGTTGTTTACAATAGGTATTGTCACTGCACATGTAGCAGAGTGTGCATTGCAGCTAAGCAGACTCTGATGTAGTGTCTACATTGCTGGAAATTTAAAAAACATTACCCCATCATTTTTTCTTTTCAGTGTAACTTTTTTACTTGGTATTGATCATCCTCTACCATCTAGCAAGAGCCAAAAATAAAAAATAAAAAACAAACACACACACCCCCCCCCCCCCCCCCCCCAAAAAAAAAAAAAAAAAAAAAAATCTAAACTGAGTGATGAGACTGACGATGTCTTCCTGCTGCTTTGTGGGGTTTTCCTTTTGAAAACTAAATGCATGCCGTAATTGGCAGACTGCAGAAATCTCAGTCCTTCAATCCCTTCACAGTAAAAGAATATCAAAGAAAGCAAAAATAAGATTATCACAGTTTTTATAGCTTAAAAAAAGATTAAGTATTTTCTTCTCTACAAGACTATATCTGAAAATAAACCAGACAGTGACAGGAGAAGTCAGAGTGCCAGAGTCTTCAGGTTGAACCAGCACAGTACAACGTTGATGCCTGGGCGAAATCGAATCAATAATTCAAGGCTAGGCAAGTTGCAGACCTAATCCTGACGTGACGATGACGCAGGGGTTTGAGCAGCCGTGGAGGACCCTAGTAATAGCCCCCACCGTCTGTAAACTGTTGCCTGGCAACAGGATTCGCTCTGGCTGGCCTTCAGGCTGTAGTGTGCTGCCTCTGGCCTTGTCCAGGAATAAGGCTTTTGTTTGCTATTACAGTCAACCAATTCTGGCAAAGGGCGAAGGGTTTGCTACTCATTCTTGATTCAGCAGAGGTTCATAATGAGGTTGACAATGAAAGCTTCAATTACTAAAGAATAAGGTCAGCGTTATTCTGCAAATTTTATAAAAGAGCTCAGTAAGTACCATGATAAAGTAAAGTAGATGATAAAGAAAAAAATGAATAAAAAGATAAAAGTTACTGGAAGATGAGGCAGAAGGTGGTGTCTTTCCCAGTACTTGGGAAGACAGCCTGTTTACTGGGGCAGAAAAAGGGAGATTGCTGACAGAGTTTGAACTTTTGGCCTTCCAGGTTCACATAAGCAATACCTGAACAAACCAGCTACACTTTACCTGCTGGCAAAATACTTTCTGTAAGTAAGTAGTAAATAGGTAAAAGTCAAATACTTCTCCCAGAGGAAAAACATTCTTGAAGCATCTTTGAAAATGAGTTGGGCTTGTAAAACAGACATCAATCACTATCAGTTAACGGATTCATCCAACAAATTGGTCTCTAGAGCCCTGTGCGCGCCATTTAATATAGTGCAATGCAAATATTTGGCTGGATTCACCTCATTTTCAAGAGTGAAATCTTAAAAAGTAGTAACAAATAGGGAAATCTGTACAATTCTGATTGTAACTTTGAAGATATCCACTTAATTTTTGTGAAGACTGTTTTTTTTTTTTCCTTTCTCTACAAGAGTACTGGATTTAGATAACAGCAAAAACAGTGTACTGTTCACATGGGTACCCGACTAATGCAAAGTTCCTAAAAACCTGACAAATTCAAGAAAAACCCTGAACCCTTGACCCTGTAGTGATGGGATCCAGGAACCTTTGCTGCCATGGTTTTAGTCATCTTATCCCCATTGAGGTAAAGGTCACTGCAAATCAATCAAAGTCGCTCTGAGCGAACAACTCTATCCTGATGAAACATTTTTATCCTGATTGTGGTGGTCTCTTACAGGATATCAATGTCCCCATACATTACAAGGATTCACTCAGGGGTTGATGATTATAAAAATGATGTGAATCCTGAACTTTGGCTTTCACAGCCACCCGATCTAAACTCAACACAACACTTTGGAAAAACGTGTTTGGGTCCCCTCATTACCAAATAAGGGAATCTCTTTTAGAACAAGGGTGATCGATTAGTTTGTAGAATCAATACCAAAGTGCACTGAAGCAATTCTGGCAGCATGACATCGTACTAACCCACTTTACTGCATCCTAAATGACTTTATTCCTGTTTTCACATCATCTATGTAAGAAAATAACACATTTGGCCTTTAAGTAACTTTTTCTTACACTAAAACAGCTCCAGGGACAAATACAAAGATATTTTCCTCAACTGTAAACAGAATCGATGCAGTCATATTAAAATGTAAAATATTACAGCCACAGCTATTTGCCACTAGCCAGTGGTTTGCGTGTGAATTTGCATCTTGGGATTTAAACATACACACCTATTCCGAATATTTGTGTTTTTTGGTAGAATTTAGAAAATAATATTCAAACTGCACATTCAATAACCTCCACATGAGATTTTCCAGGTTAGCAGCATGTCGCTGACCTTTGTTACCCTGACTTGAAGTTTCTGCAATCTCACTATCTGGACTCTTCTGCATTCAATTTGCAGTGATGTACAACAACTGATTCTTCACATTACTGATGTTGGCTTTCACGTTTGCTTCTTAAAATGTAATTTTTTTTTTTTTAATAAGTATTGAAGACAAACACATTCATCCTACATTGTAACTGCTACTGTACAAAAACAAAAACTGAAATTAAATGTCTTTTGTGATTACCTTGAAAAACTGGTTTCCTGTTTTATGCTTTGTTAAAGGTCCATAAATGACAAAATGCTATAAAGGCCTGGCAGCTCTAAAGGCTGTAAAAGCTTAAACTGTAAAACTTAAATTTGTACATTGGCACAAGTAGGGAGGACAGCTCAAAAGATGAAAAGACACAAAGTACTATAGCCTAATAGTAAATAAAGGTCAGCTGATACGCACTGCCTTCACATTAAAGGCTTATTTTACCACCAGTGCCCAAAGAAAGTGACATTTTTATATCTCTATACACATAAAGAGAAGCAAAGTCTATTCAAATTGTGCTTCTCTTAGTAGTGGTGAGAACTTTGTAGCTGGCGCTGACTTGGCAGGTGCATCTACAGCTGGCTAGGGGGGTGGAGCAGCAGCACAACCTGGCCACAAGGCGCTCTGGGGTCCCCGTGGGGGTCCCCACTCTCCCACACTCATCACAAATTAAAGAGGCCAGTCAGACCAAATCAGCACTTTCTGCTATCCACTGTAGCATGCTGATTTGAGGAGGTGTAAGAGAGGCCCTGGGAAGATCAGGGGAGATGAAGCATGAAGCACACATGTGGGTAGTGAAAGCCTTAAGCGACTCCACTATATCAAACTTCATCTCTACTGGCTTTTACATGGATGAAAACTTTGTGGATTTAATATTGTACATTTCGTGGCTGAAGAATTCAAAGCTGACATTTTGCAACCTTCAGATGTTCAGAAAAGTGCTGCAAGAGGACTACAATATAATTTGTGCTAATTTGTCAGAAAAAAAATAGTTTGGGTCATCTTACCCTTTGAGATCATAAATGTACTTTAAAATTGGCAGCTAAATGCATCTAAAGACACTTTTCATCCACATTTTGACTGACTAAATATGCCAGTGGTGACAAAAATGATGAGTATGTCATGCATTAGCTGGTTCCTTTTGACACATGTTTAACCAGCTCACTGTAGATGGATATCCATCATCCTGAGAGCACAGTACTTGCTGTTCTTGTCTTGCTGTTTTAAGAGTCACCAGGTTTAATTGTTTTATTTGCGTTTAGTCTGATCAGTTTATGAGAAGCCTAATTCCAACTTAGTAACATTTCAGTTTGTGCCTATTTTTTCAATTCAGTTTTATTTTACATAGCGCCAAATCACAACAGTCGCCTCAAGGCGCTTTATATCATAAGGCAAAGTCCCTACAATAATACAGAGAAATCCCCAACAATCAGACGACCCCCTAAGGGCAAGCACTTGGCGACAGAAAGAAAAAAATCTTCCTTTTAACAGGACGAAACCTCCAGCAGAACCAGGCTTATGCCGCGTTCCAGATACCTCAGAACTCGGATGTTGGAATTTGGGAATGACGTCACTCCCGAGTTAGCATGTTCCAGAAAAGGCGAGGAAAAACAGGGTTTGTTTTGGTTCTTAGCGAGGTAGAGCCACTCAGGTATCACTAGCAATACAGCATAATACTTGTTTTTTTTTCTTCTGCAGCACATTCATGGATAGAGCCTGGTCAGTGCTCTGCATATGGCTTATTTAGGCGAGTCACAAATACACAACAGTGTCAGTACAGATTAAAAGTTTTACAGTTTTATTACCGTTTACGTTCACTGCCACCATCTTAGAGTGCTAACCTGGGGTTGAGGGGGCGTTCCACAAAAAAATTCTGACTGGGAACTCGGAATTTCCATCTTCCAACTTATTCAGGAACGCAGCATTATTCTGATTAAGGTGTAGGTGAACTGAATATGGACCAATCAAGCTTTTTAGGGTAGATGGTAAGTATAGATTTAAAGGAGCCTGTGGAGTTTTTGACCAAAAGTAGCCCAATCCAACAATATTTTCATCCCCACCACTAAAGAAGAAATAGAAAGATGAAGAAAAATAGTAGCTATTAAAACATGATTCAGTTTTTTGTAATCACCTTTGCAAATGTTTCATGAGGGAGGGATCACTGATCAGATAATTCAGTGTGTTTGCTGGATCACAAGAATATGCCCAAGGGCACCTTAAAAGTACTCCACCATTTCAGCAATGTACTCCTACTACACTGTCACAAAGGACAGTTTTCACAGATGGATAAACTTAAAACTCTTGTTAAAAATCAGCACCTATACTCCCAACAATGCAACCTATAGTTGAACGCTTTTAGACATTTTACTATGAGAAATTATTCTTTACATTTTACTACAGTATCTGACATTAAAGAGGAAATGGTCAAATAAGTTTTTAAGGAAAACGATGTGGGGAAACTCCTGCCTCTAAAAATTAATTTTTGTGTAATTGTAGAGAAACGTAAATTTGGATAAACTGGAGGGTGGCCTCGTTATGGCTGTGTTTTTCCACTTTGTTGATGGTAAACAAAGTGGGAGGGGTAAGAGGCAGAGTAATGACGCAGCACTAATTACATCAGAGCGCTGTTTAAATAAAAGGGCACGGATGTTGCTGCCCAGTTAGGAAACATAGTTGGAAAATCTAATGTAACCATAGAATCCCCTTCATTGCCATCCATCACAATAAAATAACAGACCACTAACACACTGAAGTTCCAGCTGGTCTGTGCTCATGTGCGCACGCATCACTGTGTATGTGTGTTTCTGCATGCGAGGAGCCCATTATTGATTTTCCATTTTGTATTAGTAAATTAATCTCTACAACGTGCTCCCTCTATTCTCATCAGAGGAGAGGATATTGATTGGTTTGTTATACTGCCTTAAGGAGGTCTTGAATGGCTAATCAAAATTCACATTCAGCAGGGAACTGCATCGGAGTAAATATTCAATTCTGGGCCATGCAAAAAACAAACCGAGCTAAACTGTTGGGGGACAGAGAAACACAGTACAGTCACAATTTATGACCTCGTATAATTTTTCATTAATTTGAAAAGCCTGCTATGGCAAAGTGCTCTTTCAGAGACACAATGTAAACTTTCAAAGGAATGAAAACTTCTAAGTTTATAAAATTAAATAAAAAGAATTTCATACAAAGACCTGATTTGATTGGTTTCAAATCAAAAACAAAACTACTGATTAGCATGAATCCATTTTTTTCAGGATAATACTCCTTTAATTGCTCCTTTTGTCCAATAAACACTCAAAACCTTTTGAGAGATTTTGGTCCATATTCAAATTTCAAATTCAGATTTCGAAATGTTAGCATCACAGTTGCTGCAGATGTGTCAGCTGCACATCCATGACACAAATCTCCCATCCCACCATATCTCAAAAGTGCTCTATTGGATTGAGATCTGCTGACTGTGGAGGCCATTTGAGTACAGTGAACTCACTGAAACCAGTTTGAACAGATGTACCAAGCAAAGTGGCTGGTGAGTGTAAACTGTGTTGCCCATGATATAAGACAAAATCAGAAAAGCAGCAACTCCTCACAAGAGAATTGTTAAAAGAGGAAATATTAAACATTACTTCAAATATTAACTCATCAGCAAAACTAAGTCAATTTAATACAGTCAAACTCAAAGATCTGGTAATATTGCAGTTTATATACTTTAAAAAAAAAACATTTTGCAATGCTGGTTCAAATAATTTGTTTTTACTGCACAATAGTTTAGGTTTTTGATGGCTTAGAATTCTAAATCAAAACTTTTACATAATTTGTAATTTTTCCCAAAAAACCCATTACATAACCCTTTTACCGTCACTGGCAGTCAAAACTGTGCTGAAAAATGGCTGAGAAATTCAAATTATAAAAAGATTAGAGAAACTGAACACTGTCTTGGTGAAACACTGTACAAAATAATTAATTGCGACATGCTTTTCTGGTCTCCTGTCTAATGTCTGAGCAATATGAGATGGTGATAACATCCGAGAGAATACTGGAGGGTTTCAAGTACTGCTTTTATACACCGTTATTATCCCACAGCAGCAAAATAATTTCCCTTCATGCTGAGATAAAGTGTGTATACTTTGGCATATGCACTCAGGCAGTTGGGTGAATATAAGAATCGATATAAGAAAGTGAAATGAGATTCTTATTCTTATCTACATGGACAATGGTTTTATTAAATGTGTGGTCAAAGCAGTCCCAAGCAGCAAGAATATGTATGGAGACAAAAAAAAAAAAAAAATCTCATTGGATTAGCAGCCTCCCCCCGCCCCTTTGGCAGAAACCACACACAGTGACACAGAAACTGATTGGAGATCAAACAGGATATCCATGGTTTGAGCTTGCTATGTAGTGTGATGTGACCTCAACTTGAATGCAGAACGGCTGTCTGGTGAAATGTAATTAATGCGTGATGACACCTGGATTATACTGATTTATCAGTTTTTAAAGGGGCAGCCCATTTAGTTGCTGTGGGTACTGTGGGATGCTGCACGTAACTTAAAGCATATTGGAACTGTGAACATAAAGGCTAAATGCACAATGAGTTTCAGGACACAAAACAGAGTTTGTACAATTCTAAAGTGCTTCAAAGTCAATATTTGGTATGACCACCTTTATTCTTCAACACAGCCTAAACTCTTAGACTTTTCATCCAAGCTTTTGGTTTTTAATAGTTCTCCAGGCTTCTTGAAGGACATTCAAAGCTCTTCTTTGGATGTTGGCTGCTTTTTGTTCTGTTCTCTGTCAAGATGATCCCACACTGCTTCAATAATGTTGAGGTCCGGGCTCTGGGGAGGCCAATCCATGACTGATAGTGCTCCACTGTGTTTTTTCTATCCAGGTATGTTTTTACTGCACTGGCAGTGTGTTTGGGATCATTGTTTTGCATGATGGATCAAAATCTGAAGGTACTTTTCTGCATTCATAAATCCTTCAATTTTACAAATGATGTATACACTCACTGTTGTAGCCCTCCTGACCACCTCTGTACATATTGACAATTTGAACTAAAAATTTCAAATTTGGATTCATCACTTCATAAAACCTGTTGCCACTGAATTTCAGTCCAGTTCTTGTGTAATTTGGCGTACATGAAATTTGACAATTACAAGAAAGTCTGACTCCTTGGAAGCAAAATATAAAGAAATAAGGGGTGGCTCAAGACTTTTGCAGAGTACTGTATAACTACTACTTAAGTGTATAATACTGTATATACACTTATGTTTTAGGAACAGTACATTTAGTGTGAGGATATGATTAGAGCTCATAGCTCATTGTTTTATACCTAAACCACCTTTTCAAAACAGTAAGCCCCAGTCTTGTTTGCTACATGATTGTTTTATATTATTAATTTGAATGTTCATTTGAATATTACATAAAAGATTTTCATGGATTATAAACAAAGCATCAAACCTGGGCAGCTTCCCAATCAGTGTCCCTGATGGGAAACTGTGTCCCTATCAAAAGACAAATTAGCTATGATTAATCTTTCTTACTAGTCAAGCACTATCCATTATATTTACTCATGAGCAGAAAATGAGTCAATTTTATTTGAAACAGATGACTTAACATTCGCAAAACTATTGTCTCTGCAAAAAAAAAAAAAAAAAAATTCTAAAATGAGAA
>VUQS01074579.1:0-13513 GCA_015108495.1 Heterochromis multidens | reverse complement strand
AGAAATTTATTTAAAAAAATTTTTTTTTTTTTTTTTTTTTTTAAAAAAAAATTAAAAAAAAAAAAAAAAAAACAACCGCATGTTATAAAAAGCTTTGAAGTTGGAGGTATATTTAGATGAGAACTAATTTGAGATAATGACATCAGCTAATGAAAAAGCTATAGACGACATTACATTATAGACATTTGGTGTGACAATAATGGTGACTATGTAGGATCAAGTGAATAAGGTCCCCGTCACACAGGCCTAGAGACTGGTCTGCAACCATATCGTAACCACTGGGTGTGAGGCAAAAATGAGTAGTAAAAGGTGTTCCTTTTGAAGCATGTTGGCTGCAGCCCTGAGGCACAATTTGAAGGCAAACCTCCATTTCTGGTTTGTGTTGCACTTCCAAGTTTAACCACCACTCAGCTAGTAGCTAGCAGTAGTTGAGGACAAACATGAGAAACTACAAGTATTAATAAATTAATTTATTGTCACTACTTATTGGGTTTAAAAAAACAAACCAAAAAAAACAAGTCAACCAGAGCTCTGTATGCAGAATTAAAAACTGGGACCTCATCATCCTAATATCTATACATTCAAACTGTGAAAAACATTTAAAAATGACACAATGCTATAAAAATATCATATTTGCATAAATCGTTGCTAAATTCCCACATCTGACAGCTTTGACAGGCTGACAGGAGAGAGTGTCAGTCTGTGACTGCGTGACAAGAATGTGGGCTTCTTGTTTATACAAGAGAACCTGAAAATCAGAGGCATTAAGAAACAGTCATAGGAAATGTAATGGCTAGTTTTAAAACCAGTCTTTTGGATGCATTTGTTCCTCTCTGACACCGACTCCTCTCACTGCCCGCTATGGAGAGCCCAATAAAAGAAAAAAAACTAAATAAAAAGCTTTAATCAAGGAGATACTGGCTCTTTATTAAAGGTGTACTGTTAGGCTGAGAAAGAAAAAGAAGTTGGTCAAGAAGTCGGATATGAAAGAATTTAATTACATTTTTCAGTCAACCGGCCGCAAAGAGACTGCACTGTAACCGGAAGATCGCAGGTTCAAGCCTCCGTCCTGCTGACGAGCAGAAGACATCAGGAATGCTGCTGCAGCTCAAGGAATATGTGTGTGTGTGTGTGTGTGTGTGTGTGTGTGTGTGTGTGTGTGTGTGTGTGTGTGTGTGTGTGTGTGTGTGTGTGTGTCTGTCTCGCTGACTCGGCATGACCGGTGTGGCCGGACCTGACTGGCTGGAATGCTGTCCGGCACTGGAATGTGACCGCATGCAAACACACACACACACACACACACACACTCAGAGCGTGGGTATGAGGGTGTGTTAAGGTGTGCATGAGCAAAACTAAGAGACACTTGGAAGGATTATACAAATGCACTGTACTGGACAAACTAGACCAGATACTGAAAATGATAACTCATCAACAGAGGTCTACATATGGCTGAAAGATTTCTGAACTGATGCGAAATGGAAAAGACAGACACACACTAGAGTGCATTTCCTGGGAAGGCACAAGCGGCATCCTCCAAAAATGAACCGTGGAAGTGACAAAAACTGCAGTTCCTCTAATGTCCACTTGAGGTCGGCTCCAACAGTGAGTCGATCCCCATAGACTCCCATGTTAAGATGTCCAAATTTACAGCAAAAATAAACTTGTTTACAATCTGATAAAAATGGGCCTCTACAGATAAAGTTTCTCTCTTCATAATAACCTCTCTTAAAGCTTAAAATTAGGGGTGCGGCTGCTTTGATTGACAGCTGTCTGCTAGGCCTTGCCTGTCTGAACTGCACGTTTTTGTGGTGTTGGTGCCTGCTGGAGCATTTTTAATGAACTTATCTGACAAATATTACGGCTTGCTTGCAATTAGTTTGTGCTTCAGTTTTGGTGAGTAAGACTCTAGTATTTTATTAGTCTGCACCGATTAGCAGCTGTCCAACTAAGATTGTTGGTGGATAAATTGGCACTCCACTCTCTCGACCAAATATGTTCACTTTGGCTGCCAATATGTTTTTTTAAAAAGCTAGTCCAGAAACATCCATCCATCTTTTATATACAGTCTATGCAAAGACACCTTTAATACAGAAGAAATCCTGATGACTCTCTGCGAGTTCGGTGGTTTCAGTTGGCATCTTTTCTCACTTTATTTGTGACAGACAACACAAACTATTCCTTAAAAACTATGAATATGACGCATTCTCAGAAAAGATGAATCATTCAGTCGGCTCAAGGTTGGTAAAAACAAAACAGCTGAAAGACATAAAATCATCCGAGGTGCTCAGCAGATGTTTCTCTTTTTTTCTGTGACCGTCTACACCGTGACACCAAAATGGACACGTCCTGCTTTTTGGCACAAATATTAAATGCATGAAGCAAACGTTCACACGATTAGGTTCATCCTTCCTTCTGAAACTCAAACAAGAGACACCTCGTTTCAGACACTGTACGGGCAAAGGAAAGGAAATGCGTGTGTTCACATACCAGACATGCCACTGCCGCTCTAATGTGCCTCTATTCACACCAGTCATCTGACCCTAGCTGGGTCAGTGTGTCTGTCCTGTGTCTTTCAGAGACATTTTGAGTGAATAAGAAACAGGCTGACCTTGTTGGCACACTCGCACTAAATCGGTTTAAAAACAAAGATAAAACCTCTACACTGAGTATTAAACTGTATTAATATAGTTCTTGTGTAAGTGTGTGTGGGGTTAATCCCCTATACGTGTAATCTAGAAAAAAATGCTCTTAGATTACAGATTAGTGACCTAGTTTTTCTGTCCATCTCCCTCACAAACACAAACATTACTACTGCTATCTTTGTGAGGACCCTTGCTGATATAAAGCACCTCCTTGGCCATTAACCATCACGCCTAAAAGCCTAAACTCAATTCTAAAGTCAACCTAAAAACCCACAATATCCTCACTGACACAAAGACAGTCGTGCATCATCCATCAGGAAATTTGAGGTCAAAAATCTGCTTTCGTGTGTTTTAAATGTAATAAAAACCACAACAAGCCCTCTAGTGGCCACAGAGAGAACTGCAGCAACACGGTGTGTGTGTGTCTGTGTGCGCATTAAGCCATCAGTTCCCATGGGAACAGACTTCATATCCCATGATCCCGCAGTTGTGAGAGGAATCTGAGGAATGTTGACTGCTGCACATTCCCACCCACACCTACTCTGTGTATGCCCATCTTTGTGATGACTAATTTAGTTTGAGTCCTTGGGATTGAGGACATCATTATCGGTATGGAGCCATAAAATGATGGGTTACCTGATGCAGTTCTCTCTGTGGCTACTGGACAGTAAGCTGTGGTTTTTTTTACTCAAGATAAATTTATGAAATCTGAGACCAAAACATTTGAATTGGGACAGGTCGTCTTGTTCAGAGGTCTTCAGTCTGTGAAGCTTCTGACTGAAAGTATAAAAAAAAGCTACTGTGAGGTCACAAGTTGGTTTGTAGACTCCTGATTTCAGCATTTCGGCAGTCGCCATAAATTTTTTATGTTTAAGACTCATACTGTACATAAATCACAAGTACACCCTGCTTTACTATCTGCAGTATATATATAACATTGTAAACATGATCATAATTCACAACTTGGCCATCGTGCTATATTAAATAAGACCTCCAGCTAGTGATGGAGCATAAACTCATCAGGAAAGTGTTACTAAGGTCATAGATCCTAATCATCATCTTCTTCTGCTCCCTTTAGGGGTCTCTGCAGCAGATCATCTGTCTCCATCTCGCCCTATCCCCAGCATCCTCTTCTGTCACACCAACCCTCTGCATGTCCTCCTTCACTACATCCACAAACCTCCTCTGTGGTCTTCCTCTTTCCCTCCTGCCTGGCAGCTCCATGTTCAACATATCCACCATCCCTCCTCTGCACATGTCCAAATCATCTCAGCCTCGTCTCTAACTCCACCGCCAAACCGCTCAACCTGAGCTGTCCCTCTGATGTACTCATTTCTAATCTGTCCATTCAGAAAATCTTAACATCTCCAGCTCAGCCTCCTGTCTTTTTGTTACTGCCACTGTCTCAATCAAACACAGTTTTTTCTACTCGTCTCTATATGCTGTCATTGAGACATGATCTCCTTAATATGGTGATCTCACACAGCTCTAGATGTGAGCACAGAAGCCCCACTCACCTGCTGTTCAAACCTCTGGTTTACAAGGGGCAGCCAATCAGAAGAAAGCAGCTTAAATGTGGAGGACCTAAAATAGTTTCAGACAGAGGACGAACTGAGGGCCCCACGATAAAAGAGAAGGATTATTTTGAATCATGAATCATGCAAAATTACTCTAGTGGAGTCCAAGAATAAAAATATGGAGCTGGAATTAAGCAGAATTTTTAGTATAAGGAAGAAAAAAAAACTGTCACTAACTAACTGAAAAAGAGGATTTTAATAGAATCCACAGAAAAAATAAGCAATGACTAAATGCTGCAGAATCTCATTTTTAATTTAATGTGTATAAAACATTCATATAAAGTCATATTTACACATGTATACAAAGCGTATTTACCACTAAAGCTTTCAGTAACTTAAAGGTAGAGGCCATTTTTTAAAGCCGAGATTTGATGGATTTTTAAAGTGACTGCCTTTTATTGACAGAGGAATTTAAATCTCTTTAATGAGTTCATGCTCTACTGAGCTTGAATAATTAGCAGCTCTCTTTAACACACAGATTAAATCATTTCAAATTGAATTTATTTTAAGGAATCACAATCTCTGAATCCTGGAGCGCTGCAGGCTGAATCGGAAGCTCGTCACACCTTCTTCTTTCAACCCATTTAAACATTTTCTGGTACAATTAAAGGAAGACCTCACTCTCACTCTCACTCACACCTGTAGCAGTTGGTGTTCAGCTTGTTTATAAAGACAACAAATCAGGAGACACAGTGGCACCTAGATCTCTCTCCCACACAGAGTCGGCGTCTGTGCTTCAACTAACTACACCACACATCTCCGAGTCAGGTGAGATAAAGTGTGGACTGTCGCCACCTGCTGGCTGACTTGAAAAAAAAGAAACACAAAAGCAGAAAGTATAAAAATACTGTAGATTACCAGAAACAGAAGCAGTACTTTGATAGTTTTAGTAAAAGTAGAAAATGTACTCCAAGACAAGAAAAAGAAAGAACTGACTGATTTATTTTGTTTGAATGGGATTATCCTACACTGAAGTAGACCTACTGTAAACACAGTATACTTAAACATAATGTACAACTGAAGACAAATAACCCAACAAACAGAACCAGAGGGCAAAGCTAGAGCTCATTAAAGCCTGTGTCACATTTTAGGACATTTTACCCTATTTGATCTCACAAAAGCCACATAGTATACAGACAGTAAGTAAACTGATATTTACCTATACAGATACACACTGCCTGCACATTGTTAGGTAACCAATTACATCCCAGCAGCAGATTATAATGGGGTATCAAAGCATCTTTAAAAACACTTTAAATATCTGAATGACACTTCATACCTGAAGATTGTTTTTTAAATTTTGTCCTTTATCCCTATGTGTTCATGAATAATCCTTTAAGTTTAAATCTGTCGTCTTTTTACAAATGCTTCACATTTTGCACTTTTTAGAGTGATTAATTTAGTTAATCTCTGATTAACTAAATCAGCCTTTTACCACAACACACACACACACACACACACACACACCTTCATGCAACTCTTCTTTTCCCTGAATCACTAAAACTGGGGTGGTGAGTATCAGCCTGACATACAGAGGAGGCCCTTTATGGGAAAAACTCCAGTCTCAAATAAACCTGAATGACCCTTTAAGTCAAATACTAAATGATTTTCAATCATTTAATGACTTCTACCCAATGAATATATATAGCTATCATATTATTTTACAACATAGATTACAGCATTAAAAAAAAAAAAACCACTTTCTCTTTCCCCTCACAGCCTAACAGGCCACAGCAGATGGCTGAGCCTGGCTCTGCTGGAGGTTTCTTCCTGTTAAAAGGAAGTTCTTCCTTCCCACTGTCACCATGTGATGCTCACAGAGACAGACTGTCTCTAATATTCTAAGGAACGTGTCAATATAAAATCCTGCACATCACTTTGGTTCTTAATAAGTTTTGGCCTGTTCAGTTGAAGCTGTGGTCTGACCGGTGGTGTGCACCACATACAAGTGCTAAATTAGACACCTGCGAGTTAACAAGCTTGGCAACACTGAAAAAAAAACAGACAATTTCACCTGAGGTGAAGACAGAGTCGCGTACATCAGTGTGAAGAAGCTTTCGGCTGCTACCTTGTCACAAGGGGTCGCAACAGCGAGTAGATCCACATGTTTGATCTGGCAGAGTTTTACGCCGGATACCCTTCCTGACGCACCCCCAAAGGGGATTTGTGTCTCTGGCTGGAAATGAACTAGCAACCTTCCACTCCTTACCAAGTGTGAAGACAGGCCACTTAATCCTGTGTTGCAACGAGATCATTTATGTTTTCAAAAAATATAATTTGTGGCATAATTTTGATGTTTGAAACCACATACCAGCAGAAATATGAAGCCACAGAGCTGCAAAGGTGAGTTTCATTTCTAATAGATCAAAGTGTGCTGAGGGTGCGTTCAGTTACTGTGATCCTGTCCTCTGAAAGAAGCTGCCTGCTGACCTGAGGTCAGTTACAGCTGTGTCCGCTTTAAAAAACAGACTCAGAACCTTTTTATTCTCACAGGCTTAGAGTTAATAACTGTGTGTGTGTGTTTCCTATTCTTACATTTACCCAACTTATCACAGAGGAGTCCTACCTGGTGTTGCAGATGAGTCGCAGGTGACGTTGGCTCCCCTTCCTCCTCTCTCTCCTCAGTGTTTGCCTCCTCATCCTCCTCCTCCTCCTCTTCTTCTTTTGCCTCGTTCACTTCTTCCATCTCTCCTTCCTCTTCCCCCTTTTCCTCACCTCCACTCTCTGCCTGTATGATTGCCTCATTGGTTGGTTCGAGGTGGGTGGTGCCAAAGGGCTCTGAAGGACAGGACTCATCCTCAACAGTGAGTATGGTGACTCTGACCTCCTCTTCTTCACAGTCATCCTCGTCCCCTCTTCCTTGCCGAAGGGAGGAGATGAAAGGAAAAGAAGTGAAAGAGGAAGAGGCGGAGATTGGGGTGTGTCCATTAATCAGCTCGCCTCGGGCTTTGTCTCTGGAAGTAGCCTTCATTATTTCCATGTCCTTTTCCTCCTCTTCCTCTTCTACCCTTGTCCTTGATTTAGGTTTTGGAGATCCATCCTCCTGTTCTTCTCTTTCTCTCTCCTCCTGCTCACGTATCCTCTCTTCATTTCCTACCTCTTTCCTTTCTTGAAGTCTTGCCTCCATTTTTTCTTCTTCTTTTTCCTCCTCAACTAGCACAAGAATGTAGAAGCATCCTGAGAAGACAAAAGGCATCAAAACATTAACAATAATAATCAGCTGTACATTTTTTTTCCAAGCCCTTCAAAAAGCCTGAAGTTTAAATACAGTATCTGCTCTTCCTGGGACAAAAAAAAATAGTCCCCTCATATTGGGCTATTTTGTGAGGAAGCATTTGGTTCTTTTAAATATCTTTTTACAACATATCAAACTTAAAAATGTTTACTAAATGGATTTCCGGTCTGCTGTTGCCGTATTTTAAACTGTCAAAGTATAAATATCTGAGAACGAGTAGTTTTAGACACAGTGTGCCCAATGAGGAGTATCATTTATTGAAAAACAAAACATGATGGACGTTTAGCTCTGCAGGCCAGTGTTACAACAATAAATCTGGTTATTTGAAATATACCTCAACATTTTTAATCCACCTTCCTGATGTCTAAGATTTTATTCTTTCCTCACAGTCCTCAGACTCTTTAATGGTACTTTAATCTGTGTTTTAATGGCTGCAAGTGCAGTGTTCAGGCAGTTTTAACAAGTACTGCAGCAAGTACTGCAGTATTGTGTCTCACAACACCAACTACTAACACGAAACCAATCACTGCAACCACAGGAACTCCTGCAATTAAAAATAACCACTATCACCACAACAAACAAATTATGGCAACTTCTGAAGCTCCACCTGCCACTAACAAACGTCAACTTATGTCAACTAAGTAAATGTCAACTAAATCAGCTGCTGAAATCGGTGGAACGAGGCCACCGCGTCTACTGTATCGCCCACAACTACACAAAACAACTTCCACAACTAAACCAAGTGTCAACAACCTGAACAAACTCTATAGCTGCAACCAACCAACCTGATTCTACACTTAGAATCTACAACAACCGCAATCGCACACAGCAACACCTGCAACAAAGAATGGCAACTGGTGTTGTTAACGGCATTCCACCTGCCATTAACAACACACCAACTACTGCAACTGCACCAACCATCAGGTAAATATCGCTTCTGCAACTAAAATAACCACTGAAACTACACCTTTATTGAAACATGGCAACCACTCAAGCTACGCCTGCAAGTAAAAACACTGACTAATGCAACTAACCCAAACTCTGCTACTTTAGCAACCACTACAGCCAAACAAACCACTAAAAGACAACTAAACCAAGCACTGAAACTCTAATGAAGAATGGCAACCATTGTACACTTGCAACTAACACCGCCAACTTCAGCAACTTCACCAACAATCACGTTTGTCACTTTGTGGTTGGTTAAACATTGTATTATGTATGAGGGGTAGGTGCATATAAGCTGCTTCTGCCTACACCCTGTCTGTCTGAAATATACTGCTTGTTTTTCTATGATCAGACAGAAATAAAATAAATGAAATGTAGCAGCTACAGAAACTCAGAAAATCATGCAACTATTAATTGACGATTTCTGCAAAACATCTGAAACACTTTAGAAAAGGAGGGAGATTTTTCCCCTGCGCTGCATCAACTCTTCCGGAGCTGATATAGGACATATTTATTTACCACTGTCGTCAGTAAATATAGTTGAAACAGCACATTTAAACCCAAAGAAAGACAAAACAGAAGGGTCAATACAATGACAACAACAACAACTGTCCTCCATCCACAGTTCTAGAGATCACCAGCTGTTGAGGCGGGGTCGTCTACCAATCGGAAGGTCGCTGGTTCGATCCCCGACTCCTCCAGTCTGCATGTCAAAGTGTCCTTGGGCAAGATACTGACCCCCGAGTTACTCCCGATGCTTCCATCGGATTGTGTGAATGGTTAAAAGCGCTCAGGCATAGAAAAAAGTATGTAAGACTGTTGCGTTACAGGCTCGATTTGACATGTACAGTAAATGCAATGACTCCGTGTTCCCCGATTCGACAGAAATATGTGCATTTGTCTTTTATTTCTAACAATTTGATAAACAGAACATATTTTCCTCGAGTGAATAAAACAGAAAAAGTAGTTTTATAGTAGCGATGATAATTTTCCTTTTGCTAAAAATTCTTTCTCCCCATCGTTGTACAGCATTCATGACAATGTCAATAAAGTTGTGTTAGCAGTACTTCAGGGAGTGGGAATGAGCACAGAAAGAGCTAAAAAAAACAACAAATAATTATTTTATATAGTATTGAATAGTTTCATGTACACTTTAGTGAATGTTGCTTCAGCCTATTTGCTTCACAGGTAAACTGTGACTGATGGAAACACCACCGCTGTCCTGACCAGCTGGTCAGTCAACTTCCACTCTGGTTTTATTTTTCTGCTTAAGAGTTCGTCCTGTGGGAACAGGGCTATAAAACTGATCAGCACTGAGACCTCTGGTTTAGATCAAATAGTTTGGACTCTCATGATGTGGCTCACTTTTAAGGAGAAGTCCAACATTTATACTCTGGTTCTTTTTACACGTTGCAAAACCAGATTGGACCCTTTGGCAGCGAGCGTCAGGCCAAAAAAAAAAAAACAAAAATGACTGCCAGTATTTAATCTGTTGCAAATGACTTATTGGCTGATAACCTGTCACAGATCTCTCATGAATGATGATATGTCAGATTCCTGTCACAAGCTAGAAAAATGTCTTTTTCAAGAGAGATCTCGCAGCAGAAAATGCAACAAATATAACAGCAGCTCTATAAAGATATTATAAGGGGCCAAAAAGGACTGGATTGATTATAATGTAGGTACAATAATGCAGACTCAAACTACTTTATATATATAACCCTTTCGTAAATCTTGTTGACTGCAGCCTGTTTACCAACATAAATAAAGATATCAGGCATAAAAAAAAACAAACAGGAACATCGGCGATCGTCCGGCTCTGGCCCGCGGGCCGTATGTTTGACACAGCCCGTCCACAGACACTGGTCTCCCGCAGCTCACAGCTTTAACTCCTCTGGGGAAGCATTTTGAGGCTGCACCGGCTCACCTACCAAACTTAACCCGAAACCCTGGAGGTCACAAACCTGCAGCAGGTGCGTGTGCTGAGGAGATCCACCCGTCATATCTGAAGTCATCCTTCAAACTGCCCGCGGTCCTCCGAAACCTTCGCGTATCTCTGTAGGTAATGTTTATATTTTGTTCTTTTCCCGCCCTTTTTTTCTCGTTTAGTCGGTAAAACACCGATAAGAGGCTGTTACAGGCTGTAAACAGAGGCGGACTCACGTTGTAAGCTCTCCTCTGGCTCCTCAGGACTTTAAATTTTAAACACCGGCATTTTCTTCTTCTTCGTTTATTCTTCACAGCAGCTTCAGCCGTTCGTCTCCAAACACACAGGTGGACTTCGAGGACGACCCCAGCGCGATAAAATTACCTATTTTCAGCTTTTGAAAATCCAAAGTCAGAGACAAACCAAACTTTCTCGCGTCTCCTTCTTTCTCTTTCACACATGGCGCTTTGTTTGGCGCGTTTTAATGACGTCAGGCATCTGACTTACGCAACGCTCCTCCGTTGTCCAATCAAACTTCACTCGTCTTCCTCTGTTAGTGAATTTCATCTCCCATCACCTCTGTGTGCAGTTTTGGGGCCTGAAGTTCATTCAGTTCAGTAAACCCTAAATAAGTTCTTTCGGCCTGGGCGCTGATTTAGAAACAACTGTAGGACTATTTACAGGAGGGAGCAGATCCTGGTTTTATAACAGCTGATTGGAATCAGGGCCGGCACCAGAGCAGATGGGCTGGAGGGGCAGCCTGCTCTGACAGAGGGGTGGGGGGAATTAGACTCAGCTCACTTTGCTATTTCACAACGAAAAAGAAAAAGAAAAGAGGAGAGATTAGTGCTGCCACCGTTACAGCCTACACAACAAATTCAAGCATGAACAGCCACAACATAAATGCACAGTACGCTCATAGCAAATCTGTTTTACAAGTTTCAAGTGAGATCGTGTTTTATAGACAGCCTCATGAGCTCATGATGACCTTTTTCAGGTTCCAAAGAGACTCGTATAAGGTCCCCAACCAGTCGCAGCAGATGGCTGCCCCTCCTCGAGCCTGGTTCCGCTGGAGGTTTCTTCCTGTTGAAAGGGTTTTTCCTTCCCACTGTCGCCAAGTGCTTGTTCATAGGGGGTCGTCGGATTGTTGGGGTTTCTCTGTATTATTGTAGGGTCTTTACCTTACAATATAAAGCGCCTTGAGGCAACTGTTGTTGTGATTTGGCGCTATATAAATAAAATTGAATTAAAATTGAAATTGAATGTTCGTGCAAAGCTTCCTTCAGATTGGCAGATTGATAACATTTTCTCTTTGATTTTGTTCTGGAAATGTGAGACTGGGCTGCTGAGATTATTGTGACACAGACACCGCTGCATTGATTTTAGTAATCTAACTCCACATTCATAAATGTAAATTTACCCCCCAAAAATGTGTTTTTCTTGTTTTTTTAATGAAGGAAATGGAGCAATATGCATCTACAATTTGTTCCTCACAAAACAAAAAAGCTGTCAAGACTCTGAATGTTTGCAACTGTTTAAGTCTTTAAGTGTACTCAGTCATTCTTTCTTTCCTGTCCCTTTCTATTGCACCCAGTGTCCTGTTTCTATGATGCTACAATGTGTGATGTTTTTTTTAAGTTTCAAATTAAAAAAAAAAAAAAAGTAGCAATAAACACATCTGGAAAACAAAAAAGAAAGAATCACATTCCCCCAAATGTTGTGGTGAAAAAAGGCATGGGCATATGTATTGACAATGTGAAAGAGGTTTAAAATTTTCCACAAAATATATCCCGTAAAGCATGTTCTGAAAAGATTTAAACTGAATATTAATTATTTCTGTGATTTATAAGGTCTAAACAAACAAGTTCGTTTGTTGTTCATGTTTATTTTTGCAGTGTGTGTATTCCAAATTATTCTGGATTGACATTCAAAACTTTTTCTTTAGAAAAACACGTCAAATGGTCCTGCTTGATTTTAGAAATATTTGAATTAAAATAATTAAAATAATATCTCAATGAACAATAATGTGTTTAAACACAGCCTTTACATTTTTTTAGTGAATTCCTTATACTTTAAAATGAAACAGACAAATCAAAAAACAATTTTTTAAATTATTTCTTCATATGTAGAAAACATTGTTCAACAGTCTTTGAAATTAATGTTTTTTCCCTTTTCAGTGCTCTTTTTCTATGTCTACAGTGACTACAAAAAAAAATTATTTAACAAATTTTAGTGAATATTCTCAGCAGGGGCGTTGCAAGGATCTTCAAACACTGGGGGCTTAGCCCAGCCCTAAAATCTTTTGGATTTTCACTTGATAACAGTTCCTTTTAAAAGTTATTTACTACAACCCGAATTCCGGAAAAGTTGGGACGTTCTATAAAGTTGAACAAAATAAAAACTGAAGGACTTCCAAATCACATGAGCCAATATTTTATTCACAACAGAACATAGATAACATGACAAATGTTGAAACTGAGAAATTTTACAATTTTATGCACAAAATGAGCTCATTTCAAATTTGATGCTTACTACAGGTCTCAAAATAGTTGATACAGGGGCATGTTTACCATGGTGTAGCATCTCCTCTTCTTTTCAAAACAGTCTGAAGACGTCTGGGCATCGTTATGAGTTTCTGGAGTTTCGGTGTTGGAATTTGGTCCCATTCTTGCCTGATATAGGTTTCCAGCTGCTGAAGAGTTCGTGGTCGTCTTTGACGTATTTTCCTTTTAATGATGCACCAAATGTTCTCTATAGGTGAAAGATCTGGACTGCAGGCAGGCCAATTCAGCACCCGGACTCTTCTCCGACGAAGCCATGCTGTTGTTGTTGGTTTTGCATTGTCCTGCTGAAACACACAAGGCCTTCCCTGAAATAGACGTCGTCTGGAGGGAAGCATATGTTGCTCTAAAACCTTTATATACCTTTCAGCATTCATAGTTCCTTCCAAAACATGCAAGCTGCCCATACTGTATGCACTTATGCACCCCCATACCATCAGAGATGCTGGCTTTTGAACTGAACGCTGATAACATGCTGGAAGGTCACCCTCCTCTTTAGCCCGGAGGACGCGGCGTCCGTGATTACCAACAAGAATGTCAAATTTGGACTCGTCTGACCATAGAACACTTTCCCACTTTGAAACAGGCCATTTCAAATGAGTCTTGGCCCACAGGACACGACGGCG
>VUQS01074578.1:31093-44324 GCA_015108495.1 Heterochromis multidens | reverse complement strand
GGGGCAGGATTCAGGGTGGTGGGAGCACAGCCGCACCAAGAGATAAGAAGTTGTGGGATTGTCGAGTCGAGACACAGAAAGCAGAGAGAACAGATGGATATATAGACAGTGTGTGTGTGTGCCAGTGTGTGCAAGTGTGAGAGAGAGGGTGAGAGGTTATACTTTGTTTCAATGGTGTCAATATTGGGAGTCACATTTTGTACTAGAGGCCCTACAAAAAAATGTAAATTAAAAGAAAAAATGAACCAACACAAAGATATTTATTGCTGGATGCAGTTTAACTCACACAATTCACACAAACCTTCAATTTAATTATCGGGATGTCTCTTTCATACACAGAAAACAAGGTTTAAACTCAACGTGACACAAGTTTGTTTTTCTGAATGAGTTTTCACAGAAGCAGAACTATACAACAAAGACTAACCTGTCAGATTTTGGACTTTGATCTGATTTGCAGAGTGTCATATTTTAGATACATAATGCTCTAACAGCTTTAGCACAAAAAAAACCAAAAGTGCCACTCTAATGAAAGTTTAAAACCTCTTTCTCAAGAAAACAAGTTTATAACCTACATCTGTTATGTCCAGCCCTTATCCACTCACCACGTACCATCTGCTGGGTGCAGCTCTCTACCATATTTTTATCAAAGAAGCTGTTGGGGTATTTCCAATTTTTCCCGGAGTTTTATCCTTGCAATTTGGTGTTGAGAAGTCCAGTACAAGCTGAGAAAAGGTTGAAAGTGAGAGATCAGTGTTGGATAATATTCCTTAACAAAGATACAGGTTTAGAGAGTGGGCCAGAGCCTGAATTCTTCTCCTCATGAAACTGATATCCAAAGATGTGGTACGGTTTTTTGTCCAGGTAGCGCATGCGTGTTAGCACCATCGCATCAAATACATGGACTCACATTATTACAGGGAAACTCAACTCTCAAGCTCTGTGGCTACTGCACATCCTGCTTGCAGAGTACTCACACATGCAAATAGGCAGATGAGTCTTGCACCTTTTCTTTCATGTACATGTACAGTAGCGCTGTAAAAGAAAAAAAAGGGGGGGTGAGAAACAACGCAGCAGAAAAACTCACAGGATTCACACAGCTTCACACACAAGACTCTCTTCAATCGGGTGTTCGCGTATTCTCACCAAACACACCCGTGGCAAAGCTCAGCTGAAGTAAGCAAATTTTCCCGGTGTTGCTGAAACCAGCTGTGTGTCTTCTCTCACGCAATTACTCAGACACACATTCACACACACACACAGAGAACCTGTCACTTCCTGTCTTCTCAGGGTGCAGTCTCGATCTAACACCTGATGGACATTGGTGCACTTGGAGAGTGGACACTGGAGCAGTGGAAACTGGGGGAAGTAAGATGAGAGAGAGAGGAAATGAGACGCAGGAACAACCGCGTGGTTGTTTTTTTTATGCAAAAACAATCACACGACACAATTTTGCCACTCAGTCAGTGCGGCGCTGTACAGATGAGTAAGGAGGCAATGCTGTTATTCAGTAAAAACAATGTTAACAGTTTTAGGGCGCTTGCATTACCGGTATCTGCTTGTGGAGGACTTTGTGAACGTGCCTGAATGTAAGAAGAAAAATTATGCTGCAAATCTCTGCATGTGCTCTTGTGTCTGTCTCTTTGTGAGTGTGAGGCTGCTTTATGAGGGTACATTTGGTTCAAATTATTTTCTGAGAATCTGAGGGCCCACATCAGATACATGTGCCACATGCATTGACACACGCTTGCACACATACACAGACACACACCCTGTCATAAACAAAGGGTCCTGTGGGAGGAAGTGTGAGGGAGGGAAAGTACCTCATCAAGACAACAACAACAGTAGAGGTGTAGGGAGTGACAGCTGCTCACTGAGACAGACATGAGGGATCACCTCTGTACCATAACAATAAACACAACAGGGCATGGTATGATTGCCTTGACTCTTGACTGACAGGCCTGCACACACAAGTGAAGGGCACAACTGAGGGAGGGTTAAAATGCCCTGTTACAGAGCATTTTTTGCTCATCTTTTGGATGTCTATTGGACCCTTTTTAAAAGACTGATTTGTGCTATTTTTTGGTGATTTGTTGCCTGATGTCAGACCAGCAGAGCAAAAAAACTATTTATTTCCAATTCTTATTATTAGACCTTAATCAAATGATTATTTTCTATTCATTCAGGAATTCAAATGTCAGGTTCTAAATCTGCGAAATTAAAACTGAAGCCACAACACAACAGAACAGAAAGGCCAAAAAAACCTGCTGTTCCATGAATGGCCAGTGAGGGCTGAGGGCTGTGTAGTTCCCATAGACGGTATAAAAGATGGATGTCGGTGATTCGATACATCCATCTTTATATAAAAGTGCAAGGTTTAAAAACCACTTTATGAATTTGAACTACAGAGATTTAGTATCCAGACTGAAGGTCACACTGCTGACCGGACATTAGCTGTATGTTTGCTGACAAACAGAGCATGAAGCAGAAAGGATTTAGTCACTTCCTACTGATTTTTCTATTGGTGTTTGGTTAAAAATGACAGTCTTTACAAAAGCAACCAAAAAGACTAGTGAATAATTTTTGTGTCATTTAGTGAAGATGAGACATTGTTCTGTTTTTTTTTTTCCTTTGAATGTGCTCTAAAAAGTGTTGTATTCTTTTATTTCATGTGAGCATTACTAGTATAAACAGACACCACTCTTGGTCAGACACCAGATGTCTTTACAAAATGACAAAGGCTGGGACATGCTCCCCACTCAAACTTGTAATTCTATAACACAAGGCAAACACTTTTTGTTGCATAGAAATGTTGCTTTGACCTTTACCACTTTAATTTCTTAGTTCAGGCCCTGTTCTTTTGTGCATGAGCAAAAAAAAAAAAAAAGAAAGAAAAGAAAACCCTGCCCAACTCCACCCATCCTGAGCACAAACCACACACACAAGCAAAAACACACACATGCCCACAGAGCACCTGACCACAGCAGGTACCACTCTTGACCACAATTCACTGCAGTCAAACTATTCCCCCAGCACATACCATGACCACACCTAAAGCCCCTGCCTTATTATTATGTAAGACCTGTGGCAGTGCTAATTCAGAAGTAGCACTAATTTTGCTAAGATAGACCAAATATAAGTGTTTGTTTTCATGGTTGGTATAGATCACTATCAGTCATTGGTTTAGTCATTCATCGATTACTAAATTGATAAGTGAAAGTTGTGTGCTACCTCAGGGAAACTCCCAGCTGCAATGTCCTTCCCTCGCACTCACATATGCAAACAGGCACACACCTGTCTGCGGGGAAACCACCTCCACGGGCATGGTCACAGTTAAGTTGATTATTCATTTTAATGTACAAAAATGGGAGCAATAAATATGGACAGGAAACCCCCTCTGTTACATGTTAGCACTTAAACAGCATAGAGGTATTTGTCCCGATTAGGTTGTCTTAAGTGTTATTGTGTGGGACGTTAGATAAGTTGTGAAGTACAGGTGTGCAACCTTTTGGATAGATAATTTGCTGGGCGGGGAAGAGTTTTTCATATGCAAACACACTCACACATGCATCTGTGGGAGCATCCAAGTAGATAACCTGGTGGCATGCAATTTTATCACCCAGAATAGTATTATATTTTTTGACCCACAATATAAAGAATGATATTTCCAACACACACAGTGTATTAAACCAAAATGTTTCCATTTCTCTCTAACAGAATCATCCAGTTTGACTGACTTGTTTTTATACCAGGTACTGACATGATACAGTTTTTAATGTGTCCAGATAGAGCACTGAACAATTCTAAAGCTCTAAAACCTAGAATTTTTCTTTTAGTCTATCAATTGCTCAGTATCCATGCTGTTGTATTGCCACACTGTTTGGAAACTGGTCCTGGAAGCAATCAAAACTTAGGCTTACCCTGGGAATATATCAGGTGTGTGTCTGTGTGTCCTGTGTCTGATGCAGTTTTGTTCTGTCCTTTGTCAGGGCTCAAATCACACAGAAGCAGAGCATTTAATCGGCATGGGGAAAATAGACCAGACTCTATATGTCGTTCCTGTGTCTAACCACCTGCCCACCTCATCTGCTCTGAGCGGAAAATGTGTGGAGCGGAGAGTTGTTTCAGGGATGATTCCAAACATTCTGTGGCCCAAGGATTGTCTTGAGTGGCCGTCATCATACCTGGTAGCTGCGTCGGAGCTGCAACAGGAATTGCGGACATATTAGAAATGAATGAAATGTGTGATATTCGTTTTTTAGGTCTAAGTAGTTCAATGCTGGAACAAGAGGAGTGATCAGAAAGTTTTACTTTAAATTTGGCTACTATACCCTTCAAAGTAGTCTCTTTGTGAAGGTGTGAACCAAATCCATGGCTCCTGCGTTCTCGGAATGGCCCAGCTGAAGTCTTTTTCTGACCATGGACCTCAAAGGCCTGATTTAGACCTCTGGAGTCTTTGTAGAGCCTACAATGTAACCTATGTAAGTGACCGACGACATTGCCGGAATTTCTGCTTGTGTGTGGTGCATTATGTGTTAATTACTGTGTGGACGTGTCCCTATAGAAATGAATAAAATGCTGGGACTTTTTTCCCTCCTGGGTCCCCACTCTTTATTGTGGTCAGTTTTGTCCCCCTAATTTTTCCACTTCTTTGTACATTCCCTCAAATCCCTTCTGATAGTTTCAACAATCTCTCTCCAGGAATTTGCTGACATTTGTGAAACCTTATATTGATGCTATGATTATTATTCCTTATATTGAGACAATGATTGTCATTCTCTTGCTGAAAAATTCAAAAAATGCGGCGAAAAAGTAGCTGTAAATGCACAGGAGGAATCGAGAGTGCTAAACAGACCAATCAAAATAGTTGCGGGGTGCATCAACCCAACGTGTAGTTACATTTCTAGGGAGGTGCACGTCAGGTTAAGCTGTAACCTATAGCGTAGGGTTTAGAGGGGTTTGTGGTTATGGCGTAGGTTATGGCATAGATTTCTGGCTGAAGCATAAATAAGTCTGAGAGACAGAAAACATCAACTTCCGTGTTAAAATGACCCAGTTTTCATGTTGAGATATTGGCGATGAGAGCTGGGTCTGCAGACCCAGAGACTAGAGAGCAGTTTTCCATACAAGATCAGTCCAAAGGCATCTCATCATTTCAGGAATGCTATGGTTTTTGTTTTTGTTTTCTTTTCTTTTCTTTCTAAAGAGTTGGGCACTGGCAGGGTAAGACTGCCAATGTGGACTTCTACTGTAACGTCCACTGAGCTTCCTGACTAAGAACATTTGGTGCAAATGACTTTAACTGAGGTGTGTGCCAATGCGCCTGCATGCCATTTGTTTTTGTTTTTTGTTTTTTGTTTTTTTGGCCACACTGATGTAGCCACTGTGATATTTTTTTTCCCACTCACCAAATTTAATTCAGGAATGGCTTTTGCTTCATATGAGTAGTAGGCTGGAACTAGAGGACAGCTCATATTAGTTTTAATTTTCAGTCACAGTTTAGTAAGCGTTATGTAACCAAAATTACATTTTTAGGCTTGTTTACAGGTTTCGTGATTTAATCAAGTCATACAGAGAGTATTTTTATTAATGTTAATATTAGGTTACTTAGCTAGTTGCATCTAAAAAAAAGTATGGCAGCATGTAGGTTTGGTATAACTAACAATTTTTCCCACCACAGTGTGAAATTATGAACCCTTTTTTAAAAAAAATTACTATATTTTTTGACGTAATCGTGCCACCATTGTCATTTTAAACTACATTTTTGCATGCACAGAAGCAGTAACAAAAATTCTGGCAGTGGTTATCCTCTTATGAATTGAGCCAAATCTCAAATTTGTTGTCAAAGCACAGCTTTATGTGTTTACTTTGTGTTTGGGCTCCACTGCTGCTTTGAGGATTTTGATCATAAAAATTGTGTTTATTAGCAGGGTAAATCCACAGTTGCCTAAAGCAAAAATAAATCCTTCAAGGTTTGAGAATTGTTAAAGCAAATTGAATATATACCTCAGACTTAAATCCCCACTTTGAGGGGGTTGGGGGCAGAAAACAAACTGTTCCTGAATCAGCCAGAGGCAGACGTTTTCTGGGAGGCCTTGGTGATGATTGCAAAACAGGAAACACGAGGCCTTGATAACTCACATATACAAGGGCAATACAAAAAGTGTGTGGGCATGTTGCTTAGAACTTACAGAGATGGGGTAGAGTGAAAAACAGTGTGTGTACGTGTCACAGCAACATGGCCCTATCTGATGCTCTTCTCAGTAAGTACAGGATATATACGAGTGTGTGTGTGTGAGTGCGTTTGTATGCAAGCTGTGAAGCTGAAGATGTATTTAGGGCTTCAGGTAGCTGCCAAAGATGTGTGAATAATCGTACTGGGGCTCTTAGCTGTCAGTCACACTCCAGGACTAAAAAAAAAAAAACAGGGAGGCCGAGGTGAGAAAGGAAGAAAGAAACATAAAGGAAAAACATTCAAAACAAAAGAAAGTATCAGTAAAATGAAAGGTACTTATCGATGTGTGCTTTCCTACTGTAATCTCTCTATGCATGTATCTATTACTCTGTAATAGACACATGCATTCAACATTCTGTCTTTTCTGTGAATGCTGGACAAGATAGAACTTGCACATTGGCCCGAGATGACTTAAGCACACACAATACACACGTGTTGAACCGGTCAGACAGCACTTAGTAACACTTCATCAGAAACATGATAGGGTTTTGTCATGAGGGAGTTATTCTCCTGCATCCTTGAATATTATACTTATCAGGGTAACACAAAAAAACTAACCCTTCACATTAGGAGGTTAAAGATTTCCTCACTCGTACCATGACTACAAAAACAGGTGCACCTTTTTTTTCTCACCTTTTTTTTATGTCTTTCTTATTTATGTCTTTCAGCTAATTAAAGAAGCTCAGACAACCTGGATTCAAACCTCAGTTTAAATTGGACAAAGAGCACTTCTGTGAATTAATGTGTTTGCTCTTGTACCCTGCAGTGCAACAAGGTTATGTTAACTAAAATGTCACCAACAAAAACAGTATATCAAATATAACTGGCACAAAATGGTGTTCATTTTGTGCCTGTGTTTAATTAGAGTGCTCTGATTGCACCACATACACTCACCGGCCACTTTGTTAGGTACACCTGTTCAGCTGCTTAACGCAAATATCTAATTACCCAATCACATGGCAGCAACTCAGTGCATTTAGGCATGTAGACATGGTCAGGGCAACCTGCTGAAGTTCAAACTGAGCATCAGAATGAGGAAGAAAGATGATTTTAATGACTTTGAATGTGGCATGGTTGTTGGTCTGAGTATTTCAGAAACTGCTGATCTACTGGGATTTTCCCCATGCAACCATGTCCATCCTTTTATGACCACAGTGTACACATCTTCTGATGGATGCTTCCAGCAGGATAACGTGCCATGTCACAAAACTCAAATCATCTCAAACTAGTTTCTTGAACACGACAATGAGGTCACTGTACTCAAATGACCTCCACAGTCACCAGATCTAAATCCAATAGAGCACCTTTGGGATGTAGTGGAATGGGAGATTCCCATCATGGATGCTGTGTGATGCTATCATGTCAATATAGACCAAAATCTCTGAGGAATGTTTCCAGCACCTTGTTGAATCTGTGCAGTTAAGACAGTTCTGAAGGCAAAAGGGGGTCCAACCCAATACTAGCAAGGTGTACCTAATCTAGTGCCCAATGACTGTATATTTGTGCTACCTTTTCTCATCTTTTGTGGAGTTGAAGCTTCAGCAGATATTTAAGGACGCTTCTCTACTTGCTAACCTGCATGCGACTCAAATACATTTGAGGCCAAGTTTTGTGGGTTTAAAACTTGTTGAAGTTTGTTTACTGTACCCTTGTTCCCTGATCCAATTTAAAGAGAGTCCACATCAGGTGTACTCAGGTCCAGTACACGTCACATGTGAAAGACAAGGTAACTAAGGCAACTGGTTTACAAGGCTGACAAGTGGAAAGACTGACCAAAAAAAAAAGAAAAAGAAATGAAAGAAAAACCTCTAGATGACAGTCTAAAAAAGCTAGTAACAAAGGGCTATAATAGTAGATGTGGTTATGTCACTGCTGTCACACAGAAGCTCAGGAGTTCAGATTCCTGTCTGGACAAGCTTGTTTAGTTACTGGAATTAGACATGTGAGGTGTTTTTAACACAAGTGTTATTAACTCAAGCAAAGAAGTAGATTTAAATAGTAGTCTTAAATCATTACATTGCATTATTACAATGAAAAAGGTCTTTGTGTTTGTTGTTTCAGTGCAACACTTGACTGATTTGGATGTGAAATGGAACAGCTTTCACTTCTTATAAAAGGGCTTTTATTGTGAAACATTTGCAGGCAGACCATATGCCACAACAGCTGGAGTGAATTATCCCCCCCCCCCAGCCTGTATCTGGAGATCGGCCTTTGTTTGTGCCAGCTATGCCCCCAACCATCATCAGAGACTTAAATTGGCTACCTGTTTTTATTTGAGGACATATACTACAGAAGGTGGACATTTCATAGGACAAAAGCAAACAGTCATTGCTGAAAAAGTAAAGGGTGTAAAGCTGCTGAAAAGACATGAATATTGAGATGAGTATTTAAGAGTAGGAAGAGTATTTATAAAATGCAGATATTCAAAATCGATTGGTTTATAGAATATTTTTTCTTGAGTAACTCATATAAAAGGAACTGGACCCTCAGACAATATTGGTCTGGGCCCTACCGCTTAGGATTGACATAATGGAAAGGTTTTGTTTTTGCATTAAGGGGAACTTGCAGTAGACAAAATGCTGTGGTACTTGTGTGTGTGTGTGTTTGTGTGGATTGAGGGGGTTCTCTGAAACAGGATGTAGCAGTGCATATGTCTAAAAGTTTCTTTTACTTGTGTTTGCACAAGAGATGAAGCAGCAAAAAAAGAAAAGAAAAAAAAAGACAAAGAGAACCTTTACTGTAAGCCTTAGGTCCGTGGTGTGCCCATGGCAGGGACTTTGCCATGATCTGTCTTGCATCCTGTCACTCAGAGGGCAGAAAGAATGCCCACACATAAAAATCTCAGTTTGGGATTTACTTTAACATAGTGTAATGTAATATTTTACAAATATGCAGCTGAAGGATAACTTGCCAAATCAACACAGTCGAATGCAAAACTATGCAAATAAGATGCAAACAGTGAGTCAATCCCATAATGGAAAAATTTTTTTTGGCACTATTGTGAGTGAGTAAATAATGTGAGCCTAAACTTCAGGTTCCAGCAATGGTTACACAACAACCCGGGTTAATATAATGAGATAGCTGACTTTTGTTTTTTCGCTTAGGTCGGCACTGTGGTTCAGTGGTTAGCACTGTCATCTTACAGCAAGAAGGTAATGGGTTTGAACTTTCTGTGTGGAATTTGCATGTTCTCCCTGTGTCTGCATGGGTTCTTTCTGTGTACTCCGGCTTCCTCCCAATCCCACAGTCTAAAGACATGGGAAGGTTATAACTTTATAAGGTGTGAATGTGAACATTGTCTCGTCTATGTCTTGTTCAGGAGTTAAGAAAATGGAAGGGTTTTTCTAAGTACGACCCTTAATTAATAACTATTTTACATTAAAACAACTTTAACTAAAATAAATTCATAATGAAGTTATGATTAAAACTACCTCAACTAGCTATAGTACTGTGCAAAAGTCTTGAGTCACTTGACACACAGCATACCATGCAGAGATATGTCAAGTTTTGACTAATAGCTCTTTGGGAATCACCTTGTTGGTGCAAATAATACTATTTTATGCCTGTCAAACTGTGTTATCGTTGGCATTTTTCACAGATTCAATCAAAGAAATTGGACCAAATTATGTGTTTTTTTAAAGGCTGCTACAAACAAAGTGCCTAAAGATAAAATTTAAAATTGGTTCTTTGCTAAGTTTTCTGTTATGCGTAGACACAACACTGATTCATCCCATGGGTTAGGACAGTCTGACTCCTTGGGAGCAAAATATAAAGAAAAGAGGGGTGGCTTGAGACTTTTGCACCGTACTGTACAGCAATAAATCTTTAATACACTGCCAGTGCAATTTATGTTTGCAACTGCTTCTTTTAATACTTAATTTTTGCTTTTATCTGTGTTGCATTTATGTTCCATAACATTTTTTTATTTAGAAAGAAAAACATTTATCATTTTAATTATGTAATAATGTTTTTCTTGTCACACAGCCATGGAGAGAAGGGCAAAAGTTCAGAGTCAAGGTCAGCCATAGTTAGAAACAGTGCTGTAAGACATTATAGCTGAGCAGGCACTTGTCACCATCACTTATCACCTTCAAGAAGTCCTTCAGTCAATGTACCTAAATTCTGTGGTGTAAAAAAGCATATAGAGGGATTAAAGGTATAATATACTACTTAGCTCCTTACTTAGCTCATAACAATTCCCCAGCATGTTCCTTAAAAGAGCAGGAAAAAGTGGTGAATGAAAGAAATCCATCCAGATCCAGCTGATAAATAAAGACCAAGAACAGGTTTGACAGCTCTGACTCAGTCCTTCCAACAAAGACAGCCATGGATGGAGGGAGGCAGAGGGAGAAGAGAAAGAAAAAATGTCACATCACTGGCAATTCCAGGTACATTAGTGGGTCACATGCAGTATATGAACCACACCCAAGTTTTTTTTCTTAAATGTGTTTGTATGTGTCTAAATGGCAAATAGTAGCAAAGGTGTCCTCTTAGATGCTGTCTCTGACAGCTTGATAAAACCACTGGGCATTAATCGCCTATCTCTAAGCTAAACACACCTCACCAGACAGTTATGAAAACGCTGTGGTCCAGAGGTGGCCAGCTGATGCCTATCTAGCGGTTTTTCTCATGAATCTTGTTCTTAATCCATCTGCATGCCAGTCTTGAAATGTCAGGTGGCCTATCATAAGTGCAATACACTGAAACGTGCCCCTAGTTTTTCCCATGCAGCCCTATAGTATCTTATGTCTACCACCCTGCTGATTTCCTTTTTCTTTTCTTTTTTTCTACCTGGACCGAAAAACGCCCGAGGTTTTTCTCATGGGAAAATCTTGGAGAGGTATGTTGCTCCGTGAGCAGGGAGTGAGAGTGGAATCCCGTTCTTCTGGCTCTAATCTCACTCCCCGTTCATGATCCCATCCCAAAGTCTGCATCACGGCTGGCATCGTGTCCGGACTCGCCGCAGATGTTAGGAAATTCTCGCTCAGCCGGATTCAGAGGTTTTGGTTGTACACAGCACCTTTCCACTACTTCTCTCTGACTTTTTCTTCTAGCTAATTCCTCGAATCACATTTCCTTTTAAAATCATCCATCTTTTTCTGTCATGTTCCTCAACATAGCAGATTTTCACTCTTCCACACAAAGAACACACTAACATTTAAGCATTCAAAACAACCTGATTTCTTTGTAAAAAGTGCAACCTGAGAATGCAAAGTGTTTATCATGAAATTTATAACTGTGGACTTATTTAACAGCATTTTTAGCTAAGAAGAAAAATAATCTAACTGAATTAAAGTGGAATTAATTGGATAAGCAGAAGAAAATGGATGGATGGGAGTGGGATTACTAATGGAAAGATCCACTATATCTACCTCTACATCTGCTGCTAGACTATACTTCTCAAACTCCCCAGTCAGGTCAAGTAAGTAAAGTCACATGACTTTCAGTAAGTCGAACCTCTTTAGGAGGAAAACAACTTTGACAAGGAAGTAATGTTTTCCACCTATAAAATATATACTAAATGTATATTTGCATGTTTTATAATGTAAAGAAAATGAATCTTGTGGTGCATTTCAAGTGATGGTTTAAATACAGAATGATGCACAAGGTTAAATTATAGATGCATGGGAATCCTTGCTATGAAGAATAATTAAATATGTATTTCTCAACAAAGGGAGCAAAGAGAAACAACACCAGGTAACACCTGCAGTTTGTGCTTTTTCGTTTCTGTTTTATTGACGTGAGAAACCACATTAACAGCAATTTATTTGTGACACACATACAAATGCATCAGACCCAGGGACACTGACATGTGGACTGGGGATCGATCCACTTTTCAACTAGTAGAAAAACTGTTTTAGTTCTTGAGCCGCCGCCAGCCTGCCAGCTTCTTAGGGGGAAAAAATTTGATGCTGCTTAAATATAGGTGTACATTGGACTTTGCTCTGAAAGCTGCATTTGCAATTTTAATCTATTTAAATTAGATCCTGCACAGGTGCTATATTTGAAAATCCAAACTGTTTTTATTTTTTTATGAAGTTTTCCTGTACTGCTTATTGCATGTGGATGTCTGCAATGATCTGATTGGCAACTGGTCAGTAGTTTGTTTTGCCTATCAAATAACCATCTCAATGATGACCCCTTGGCCCTTTGTCTTGTGCTACCATGAGGTCAAATGTTCCCCTTGACGAACACTGGTACCTGATGAGGTATCTGAGAAACACAGGACAGGTTATGTGGCAAGAATATGACTTTGTATGGCATAGTCTCAAAATATAAGAAGATTAATGTGTTTACAGCTGTTTAGACATATAGAAAAAGAAAGGCCTGCTGTGTGGACTCTGCTCAAAGGAGCTCATGGTGTTCTTTCTGTTTACACACACCAAAAGTGAAGGAAGTGACTGCCTAAAGAAACAGAGCTTGAGAGACAAGTTTAAGGAGTCAGAAAAGTGTGTGCATGTGTGTGTGTTTGTGTGCTGGAGGGGGGGAGGTCCTGCACACAAACTCACGCACGTAGATGAACAGTGTGTGACCTGCCCCAGGCATACCTGAAACAAACCTGGATGTTTGTGGTGACTAGATATTATTTTCACTCGCATCAGTGTTTTACAGGACAACACTTGTCCCTGAGAGACAAACATCAATGTCTTTTATATATATATATTAATTTTAATATGTATATATATATATGTAGTTTTTATAATCTTATGCCCACGTGTCTTTGAAATCTCACATCAAACAACACATTTTCATGTGTCATAGCTGCGCTAAATTGTTTCACTTTTGCGAGTTAAAAGTGTCTGATTTGTTTAAAAGAGGCGAAAAATGTGGTATTTATTGAAAAAAAAATTGTTATTAGACATGAAACATTTTTCATATCAACTTCCTTATTCCACTTCTCCACATTTCCCAGAAAGAGAAAATGAAACATAACCAGCTTAACAATAAGGAAGATTCCTTGTGTGTGAAAAAAAAAAAAAAAAAATTTTTTCTCTAATT
>VUQS01074578.1:8789-19429 GCA_015108495.1 Heterochromis multidens | reverse complement strand
CGTTGCTGTAACTCACTTTTACAAGGCAGGACGCTTTTTTTTTTTTTACACAGTGGACCTCAGCCAAATAAATTGGAGGAGAATGAATCCACTATGAAAATGACCAATTGGCAGAAGTGTATGTGGCATAATGTGTGAGGGTTTCATTTGTCACTTTATTAAAATGTCACTTTTATGTGTGTGTGTGTGTGTGTGTGTGTGTGTGTGTGTGTGTGTGTGTGTGTGTGTAAGTCATAAAGTGTATCTATCAGTCTGGTCAGTCTTGCAGGTTAAAACAGAATACATGTTACAGTTTACAGTACCTCGACATACCAACTTAGTGCTTTTCGTTAAAAACGCACTTCAGTGAAAAGTAGACAAGTGAGACACTTGTATGAAAAAGCATCCAATAGGAGTGCAAGCAGTACAAAAAGAGGAAAAAGTGTAAAGAGTTTAATATATACTTGTTTAAATGTTTAAAAAGCATAGTATATTTGATATATTTATATATTCCACTTATTCTTTCATCTATTTTACATCACGATTCCAGCACAGTCCAGCTGATTTCTCTATAATCTTGGCTTTTTTTGTTTCTTTATTCTTCCAGCAGCAAACACAAGCTAACATTTATCTTCACTGATCCGCTTCCGCCAACTTTTAAATTCTATTCCCACTTTCCTCAGTTAATTTGAAGCACATATCATAAAAGGGTTATTGAGCAAGGCATGACTTTGTCAAAATTTGCATTAATTTACTAAGATTATCCATCTGACTGCTCAACCATGACTCTCTCTCAATTTTCTTTATTTTTCCTGCAGCGCTACAATCCTCTACTCCAGCAGAGGGACCCATTTCTCATGTATCCAAGCCAAACTCTCATCCAGTGCTCCCACTTTCAGAGCCTGTGGACAAAAGGCTGAGGGAGCAAATACGCTGGAGGACACAACAAGGGAGTTGAAAATACTCCTTTCCTCCATTCATAAAGGAAGATGAAACACCCCATGAAACAGGAGGGAGATTAAGGGATGTCTGCTCCCTCTCCAACTTCTCCTTCAGGCTCCTTAGCTTGGAAGTGGCTTTGCGTGTCTGAAGGTGTGTGATCGCATTGTAAGCTGCCCCAGTTAGCTTTGTTCTTGTGCAGGTGATCCAGCATTGTTTGACTGAGCAGGCTGGGCTCGGTGAAGCGGTGCCACTCCTCAAACAAGGGCTCCACAATGTAGGAGATAAAACCTAAAAGCACACAGACATCTTCTGTTAGGTACACAGTACGGCATTTGCTCTACATAAACAAACACAGTGAAAAAGAAAGTACACCCTCTTTTGATTTTAAGGTTTTACATATCAGGACACAATAAAAAAAAAGGTCCTGTGGCTGCAAAATAAGCCCAAATCATCACCCCTCCACCACCGTGCTTCACAGTTGATTAGAGGTGTTTGTGCTCATATGCTGTGTTTTTCCTGGCAACGCTTTCAAACAAGCCATACTTGTTCTCACACCGAAGGGAGGGAGTATTTAATCAGTTCTGTCTGTCTGCAGTCTAGCATCCACAGTTTTCAAGATATCATTTTCAAATTTTGTGTGATGGTAGATACCAATAACAGCAAACACCAAATGCGAAAATCAGTAAAAACTTTATATTACCCACAATTTTTTGTGGATCGTCTTCAAACTTCACAACAATATACTAGGCCTTGGGGGACATGAGTTACACTGTTAGCGCCCAAGGTCAAAGTTGACCTTGAAAGAAATTTTCAAAAACCGTATCCAGTATATCATATGAAAGGGCATGGAGAGAGCTGTACAACACACTTTTTATTTTTTCAATACGACGCCCTACGACGTCACAATGACACTGCTGAAGTTAGCATGTTTAATAAAAACAGGCTGACGTCAGCATGTTGTAATAAAAACATCATAAAACACCAAGGTTTTAGTATAGCCCTTGCCCTTCGGGGGAAGTTGCGCTCTCTGAGTGCTCTTGTTCAGTCTTTTTCTGTTTGTACTGTCATAAACTTTAACATTTAACTTGCTAACTGAGGCCTCTACAGATGTAGCACTGCACGGTCTGAGCTTGGGGTGAATTTGCTGGGATGTCCACTCCTGGCAACTCTCTTGAATGTTTTTCACTTGTGAATAATCTTTCTCACTGTAGACTGATGGACTTCAAACAGTTTGGAAATGGCCTTATAACCTTTGTCAGATTGATGGGCAGCAACAGTTGCTTCTCTAAGATCGCTGCTGATGTCTTTCCTCCTTTGTATTGTATTCACACCCACCTGAATGCTCCAGACCAGCAAACTGACAAAACATCTGTTTTCATAGAGGTGCTCACACTTACTGATGATCAATTACCTGGCACCTGGCTGCTGCTTACCCTCTTAATTCCTATGGAAGCAATAAAGATGTACTTCGACCTTTACAAACTCCTCTTCATTTTGGCTTAGTTTTTGGTGAATAAATAACACAGTGAAATATGTTGAATTTTATTATCTCCTGATACATAAAATCTTAGAATTGAAAGAGGCTGTACTTTCCTTTTACTGTACATATGAGATGGTTTTCTTGATAATCCTAGCGAGTCCTCATAAATTGCAGTTGTGTGTCTGTGAGTGCACTCTAGTACTTACCTATCTGTATGGCTGGGATAGAGTCAGCCTGTTGGTTACAGAGAGGACTGATTTCCAGGTCAAACTTCCTTTCCAGGTCACCTGCAGGTTTAATGCCACAACTCAGAAAACAGATATAAGATGAAGAATGAAGAATGATACAGATGCAAATCTATTGCAAACAAAGGCGTCACTACATAACTAGTAGGCTGAAATGGCTGCATTGTGTACATTTCTTTACCCCAAAGTTAGGGACTGTTTTTTACACCAATATCCAATTTTGCTGGAATTTTTTAATTGCTTTACTTTAGAAAGAGGGTGCTGTTATTAAAGTGGTAACATTTTCTTGTATCATGAATAGAGGACTTTGTGGCAAATGTGGTTTTAACATTGAATATTAGTAAAAGTATTAAGTGGTTGATAATTTGACAAAACCTTGATATAAACTGAGAGAAGACAGGCAGACATCTGCTCACCCTGTCTGTAGAATTCCTCACACACCCTCTCACTCCACTGCCTGCTCAGCTCCCAAACCCGACATGGGTTACAAACATCTGCACACTTGAGAGCAATCTGCAGGTAAGGAGAAAGAAAGAAATGCACACATACTGTAAATGTACACTAGCTTTTCATTAAAATTTTGCTAATATAATGGCGCTGAAATCACAGCAAGAACTATTGTGAAAAATGGAAAAGGCCCACTATACCTGGAGTATAAAGTGTCTGTGTGAAGCTAACTGAAGATCCAGGTCCTGGTTGTCCAGATGTTCTCTAAAGGTCATTAGGAACTCATTCTGTCTGTTGATGTCTGTAGCCAGGATGAGAGAGCCCAGCCGTTGTTCAATGTCCCGCCTGCAGGATAGAGGGAAGCATCACTGAGACAAAGCAGCAAAACATTCATGTTCAACTCTACTGTTACCCAGCGATAACCATTTTTTACAGTAACTTGCTACATGGAGAGCACCTTTGTTGGTGCTCCATACTGACACTGACCTCTGACCTTCTTGTGAAGGCTCAAAAACTCATGGTGCAAAGAAATAAGGTTAGCAAAAACACTTTAAATTGTATAAACCGGTAGTAACTCCAAAAGAGTTACATAGTAAAAGTGAGGCTGTCAATCTAAACACAGATAGAGTTATATTTTGGAGCCATTATATTGTGAAAGTTAAAGTCTGCCTATTGTCCATTTAAACAACTGAACTCTTACAGTAATTTAGTAATACTGCTTATTGCAAATTCTAAAATATCCAAATCAACCTGCTATCCTGTATTTGTGTTTGTGTGCTCTTACGACATGTCAGCAGGCAGATGGGACAGCAGTGCCGACTCTCGCAGCATGCCCACAGTGGATCTCCAGTGGTGACTCTCCAGCACAGACATGTTCTGTACAGGACCAATAAAAACAAAACTGTGCTTCAAAGAGACCAGAGATGCAAGGCCCTTAATCTGCTACACATGATCATCCACACGCTGACATCCATCTGCAAACCGGTGTGTACCTGGTAGAGGGATGCCAGGTGGTGTCTGGTCTTGATGAGGAAGGGCTGGTTGACTCCAGGATGGTCCACGTCATGGGCGGCTGCTGCCATCAGACCCAGGAATATGTCCAGAGGACTCAGATGCTCTGCCAGCTACAACACAGCAATGTTTGTTGGACTCATTTTAAAGAAAGCTTTATTGCTAGGTTGACCACCAAAGATTGTGAAAAGACACATGTACTTAAGAGAATAATAATAATAAGTCTGACAAGTGTACAGTTTCCCTAATACTGCCACTTCTTTTGTCAATTTTTCTACAATTTGTACTTACTCTGTGTTTGAGATTTTAAACATTAATACAGTGACACAAAACTGTTTGCTATATATATGATAGCAGAAACCGTGTATGTGTCTCTCCTGTGCTCTTCTTCATGTGTGTTAAGGAGAAACAAGACACGTGGAGCAGAGCATACACGAGAGAAGTGAAGTGATGATAAAGTTACTCAACTTGAAGGCAGCTTGTAATTTTACTTTAAGTACAATAAAAGCCTCCCAACAAAAAGTTAATGTGCATCAGAGGTAGGGTTAAAAAAAAATCGATACTCAGAGCAAACAGCAAAAAAAGTGAAATTTGGAGCAGAGCAGCAGAATCAGACAGGTTTCAGGCCTGAAAAGCAGAGCTGTGGATGTAAAGAGCTGCAGACTGAGGCGGAGGGGTGTGGACAGTGGATGGGAGAGAGGCTGCAGGCAGATGTAGACAAGATGATAAACTTTCATTTTTCTAATTTTACATTTGGCAGCAAACACAGAATAAAACAATAACAGACAATAATCCAATCAGGCCTGACAGACGGCGAGCCACACATGCTGGCGCCATCTTAATAATTTATTAAAATGTGTTTCTGATGTTGTTGTAGCAGCTGTGAGATCAGTTTTAAAATGCAGGCAGTGAGCGGTTCAATGTTTCACAGTGAGCGCTCTGTTTCTTATATCTTCTTTATTTTAGCATAACTAATACCACACTTTATCCAAAATTCATTTTGAACTTTCCCATAATGCTCTTCTTCTACAGTAATTAAATGATTTAGATGTTAGGTATTGTGTTGTTTGTTGTACCCTTTGTTTATTAGTAGGTTCTAAAATATATTTTACCCTTACGATCTGTAATGGAATTATCTAAATAATTTCTAAAATGAATAAAACCTCTAATTAATCTTAAATACGTATTTTGTTTAATCTAACTTATAATTGGGAAAATTGGTTAAAAATTAACAAGTTAACCTTTTTCGAGAAATGACTTCTTCATTACTTCTGTTCTTGGAGGATGGGGTCAAAATCTTCCCCGTGCTACTGAAAATGGTATCGAGTATTTTCCTGGATATCGGTGTTGAGTTTGAAATTCTGATATTGTGACAACCCTAGTGAGAGATTGACACCAAATTTTAGAAAGCCAGGCAATAATATATGTGGTATAAATTCACCTAACTAGAACTGGTGACACAGAAAAGAGAAGGTAACACAGGAAATGCACTTGAGGGCAGCGATGTATGGGCACACTGTATTATATCAGGTCTATTCAATTTTTTGTTTTTACTGTGGGCTGATGAGTGTAGCACCTTTTTAAAATTTCTTGTACACACAGCTTCTCAGACTGTAAATAAAATGCAGGGGAGGTGTGTGTGTGTGTGTGTGTGTGTGTGTGTGTGTGTGTGTGTGTGTGTGTGTGTGTGGACAATGTGAGTGTTTTGGTCTGAGATTCTGGTGCTTTACTCATCCAGTAGATCTGAATCTGGTATAAAGCACTTATAACTTTTACAGCACCAGTATACATATTTTACCTCCTTGAGAAAAAGCCCTCTTGTAATCATAATAAAGGACATTGAGGATCATTTTCTAAATAAATTTAATAGAATGTAAATTATCTTATATCTTGCCATTTAAAGTCGTTGCAGTTAGAGCTGTTATTTGATACAAAGCCTAGTTGTGTGCCATAGCATGCAATCACAGGATATTGACTGAAGGACCTCCAGACCTATTATCTTATACAGGGGTGCTTGTTATCTATCACACACCAGTGTGTGTGCCGTATTGAATTTCATTTAGGGCTTTTAACAAAATAGAGGCATCACAAAGCACTTCACAGAGCAACAGAGGACACAAAAGCAATTACTGAAAAAAGGGAAAAATGCAGAGAGGTTTAATCTGGTCAGAGGGCTTTGGAGAGTTCTCAGAAGTATGGATTGATGTGTCGTCAAGTCTAAGTGAGCGGGAATTATCCCCGAGGGAGCAAAGCTAATAGAATATGTCAAGGAGAAGCTTAGCCTGGTGAAGTCTTACAGTGTGCGTATTACAGACAGAAAGAGGCAGAGTGTGTGTGTGTGTGAATACAGTATTATTCATTACCTTGGGCTCCTTTAGGTAGCAGTACATGGCCTGAGTAACATCAGCAGCATGAACAGCATTGTGATAGGGATTCTGGGAGTGGTAGTCCTCCTGGACCATGCCTGGCAAAAAAAAGAAAAGGGAAAAAAAAACACAAGGTCAAACCCTGTAAAACGTGACTTTCACACCATTGATTTACACTACTGTATTTACTGTTTAAAGGTCTTGATTATAAAGGCGTTTTCACCCCTATAGTTTGGTCCGAATCAGTTGATGAGTTTGTAAACGTGTTGCTTTTTACTGTAGTTTGGTTTCTTTTCACACAGAAAAAACTCCAAGTGAACCAAAATGTGTCACTATAAACCACGTGAGAACGTTTAGTCTGCTTATTGGTCAGATGTGTCAGATGGGGCGGGAGCAACAAAAGTAAATACAGGAAGAAGGTGCTGTGTTCTGGCTGAGTGGACAACATAGGGAATTTACATTAATTTTACAGCTAGCTGCTAGCCCATGCTGACTGTTTGTGCACTCTGCACATCTATGGTACCCCACCGCATCCCAGAATGCAAAGCATACCTGACTACGGGAAGGCACTTAGTTCAAACCTGCAGCATACACCTAGAAGTTGGTTGGGATCACGTTCACACCATAAACAAACCGCTTTGAAGTTCGCTTGGAACCAGACTGAGACCACCTCCTCCAAAGGGTCTCGGTGCGGTTGTTTTGGCCTGCACCCCAGTGTGATTACCGTGTTCACACCTGCACAACTGAACCAAGGGGGGAAACGAACCAGAGTTCGAACTAAACTGACTAAACACCGCAGGTGTGAAAAAAGCCTAAGACAAATAAAGTCCAATAAATGGCTAATTCGTTTTTATTTTAAAATCCTGATTACTTGCAATGTGTTTACTGTGCTCAAAATGCATGAAGGCCCAAGCTGTTTTCACACATAAAGTCCAGACACTGTCAGGAGAATCAGGTCAGGGGGCACTGGAGATGGTCAGCTTCAGACACATTCTCACTACAGGAAATAGCCAACATTTGCTCGTTGTGAATTCACCAGACTACTACCTGCGCTATTCTTACATCAGTGCAAATCAGCAGAATCAAGCTGGCAGGATAAAGACCATCTAATGTCCGATGTGTTGGACTCTGGTGTTCGGGGCTGCAGAGCACTTGTGAAATTGACTCTACAGTAAACAATAGTGCAGTAAGAATGCTGAGATTTCAAATTAGTTTTAATCTCAATTACTCTGCTGGAGCTGATAACTAGATAGATAAATAAATGAATAATTAAGAGAGAAGACCTTTACATTTTAACCAGTATTAAGAGCATTAGCCCTCATTTCCATTGCGAAGAAATTCATTTTAGCTTGAACTCATAGACTGTGTTTCTTTTCTGTGTTGTGTGAAATGACAAAACAATGCTGACTGTGTGCTCTGTTTCCATAACAACATGCAGCCCATTGTTACTCTGCAGTATCGATGAGGTACCATTTAGCCTGCTATGGTTACTGGGTTAATATTCACTTACTACAGGAATGTGAGCACTATCACTTTGCCCAGATTTGTTGTTAGTGCTCAGTGTCTCTTTTGTAATGATTTACTGGTAGAGTAAAGGCAATTGTGGGCTTTCCTTCTCAGCTTTCAAAAGCTTTCAGTCCCGCCAAAATGACAATGCAGACACACTTCATACCAAGTAATGTTTCTATGCAGGCAGGAGAAAGGATTATGTGTAAGGACAGCAGTGCATCAGATCTTTTACATAAAATCATGCTGTTGATTGTCTTAAGTTATGCTTTCTGTGATGAGTATATTTGGTGTGCATGAAGATGTATATTCCAAGTTTTTTGGAAAATGGACAGCAAGAACTGGATACATTTAGAAAATCCTGCTAAAAGCAGAACGTTTCTAACAGGTTTCAAAGCTGATCAAGTGTCTAATCCCTCAAGTCGGGAGCCTAAAAAAGTCATTTACACTTTCTTGCAGCTTACCAAGAAACCTGTTAAGTTTGACCATGTCCAGTTGAAAGTGGTGAATGAGATCGTAGACATTGAAGAGATGACACATCAGAGTCACCAGGCTGTTACCTAAAGCATACAACATATCAATAAAAGAACTCATATAGCAGGTCAGGTCAGTAAGTCAACCATGGAAAAAAAATCACCTTTTACATTGCACAATAAATGAGTTTGTAATGGAAACATACTCATAAGATAATCAGCAAGACATGAGAGTGATGGTGGAATATGGATACTGTAGGTGGGGGATCAAACAAATTTATGAAAATAACCAATTTAACAGTAAATCATCTCACCGTTTGTAAGACGATCAAAGAGGAAAATGTCAAAGTTCCATGTGCCTACTTTCGATAGCATGTGCTGTCAAGAAAGACAGACAGAAAGAAAGTTGTCAGAACTTATCTGTTAGGAATATGTGTGTGGCTTTGACTGCATATGAATGTGTTTGTGTGTTCTCACAGCAGCTTGTCCCAGGTAGTCATCATCAAGTAAGTGTAAGGACCCGGGGGTGTGGGGAACCAACCCCCTAAGCAACCTAGAGGCGTGGCAGTATCTCTGGAAGCTCAGGAGACGCTTCACCTTTCTCCTGGTGCCGGTCTCTACCTCCCCCTGCTGGCCACCGGCTGAAATGACAAAAAGGAAGAAAATTCTTTCTGTGTGAGAAGCTGTTAAGTGTCTATACAAAGGGGTGACCTACAGGATATAAATGGTACATGGTTCTGTCACAGAAACTAAGAACAGAAATATATCAGAAAAAAAAGTGGTTCATACAAAGGGTGGGAATTTCAAAAATAATGTATTCACCAGGAGGTATTTGCCTACTCTTTGAAAATCCCCTCTCCCACCCCTGCTTAAATGACTGTGCATAGTTGTGGTAGACTTGTGATATGAGTTTGCACTGAACCTCCTTTCTGACAGCTGTGGTTGTCTTTGGCTTTGCATGTTTCTCCTGTTTATACCGTAGCATCTAATCTCACTGTGGCACACATGTTTTACCGCCTTGTTTTTTTCTATTTTTGTTGTTTCATCGTGGTCAGTAAACAGCTTACAGGCACATTACCGCCGCCTTCTGGCAGTAGTAGCCTATTACATCCTACAAGGTGCCAGTAAAAACAAGAGAAGTATAACTATATATATATATATATATAAACACTCATAAAAACTATTTTTTACAGTATTTTGGTGGTTATCAAATGTGTTTATAGCTGAATTAAACAGCTTCAGTCAAAGGCAGAGAAAAGCGAGTTGGGGGATGTCATACTGTTTAAAAGTTTGGATAGCTGTGCCATTCTTAGACAGTCTTGTCTAGAAGGCCTTCATGGTTTACAAGGACAGTACCTTGTAATAGTTGTGCAACAAGAAAAAAACATAAAGACATTAAACATTAAGAAATTTGAGTACTTTCTTAGGGTGATATGACTAGCATTGCTTAACTTTGATGTACAATTAGGTAATTTTTTGGACAAAGACATAGTTTGGCCTCTGTACACCACCACAGTGGATTTTAAATCGAACAATCAATATGTGATTGAAGTGCAGACTTTCAGCTTTAATTCAAGGGGTTTAACAAAAAATTTGTATTAACTGTTTATGAATTACAGCCATTTTTATACACAGTCCCCCATTTTCTGAGGCTCACAACTCATTTAACAATTGACTGACAAGCAGTTTCATGGCCAGGTGAGGCTTTTTCCTGTTATTTCATTACAAATGAAGCAGACATAATATCTGTGTTGAAGTGTTGAATTTGTACTTTTATAGCTTTTCACTGTAACCTTAAAATTTGAGGCTCAAAGAGATGTCAGTGCAAGTGAGGGAAGCCATCATTAGGCTGATAAAACAAAATAAACCTATCAGAGTGACACCAAAACCCTAAAAACTATAGGAGTGGCCAGATTTACAAGAAGGAATGCCAGCTCAGTAACACTGGTCTGGCCTGAAAGACCACAGAAGACTGTTAAGAGTATATCCATGGTAAAGAAAAACAACTTCACGATATCTAACCAAGTCAAGAACACTCCAGAGGAGGTAAGTGAATCATTGTTTAAGGTGCAAACCACTGGTAAACACTTAAGAACAACAAGGCCAGATTAGACTTTGCCAGAAAACATCTAAAAAAGCCTGCACAGTTCTGAAAAAAAAAAAAAAAAAAAAAATTTAAAAAAGAAAACAA
>VUQS01074577.1:14158-28417 GCA_015108495.1 Heterochromis multidens | reverse complement strand
CCTCTCTGCATTTAATGAGCTATTATTAATCTCTGGCTCTCTTCCACAGCATGTCTTTCTCCCCTCACCCCCAACCGGTCACGGCGGATGGCTGCCCCTCCCTGAGCCTGGTTCCGCCGGAGGTTTCTTCCTGTTAAAAGGGAGTTTTTCCTTCCCACTGTTGCCAAGTGCTTGCTCATAGGGGGTCGTTTGATTGTTGGGGTTTTTCTCTGTATTATTGTAGGGTCTTTACCTTACGATATAAAGCGCCTTGAGGCGACTTTTGTTGTGATTTGGCGCTATATAAATAAAATAAATTGAATTGAAATTACACCTACTGCCATACTGCCATTGTCAAACCAAAGAAGAGCATTTCTGTGATGCCAAAGTCTTCTGACAGACATCATTTTGGATGAAGCTGCAACATGAACCAGATTTTATTTTATTTTCCTCTCATTTTACCACATTGGCAAAACAAAGTGTTTTGTTTTTTAGTAAAATTGCAGAGCAATTAAGTAATCATGCCATTCCCACGGCATGCTGTAGTCATGTTTCCATCAAATGTAGCACAAAATTTAACCAACAGAAAATGCAAATTAATGAGTGAGTATAAAATTTAAGTGCCATACTTATTTTTAAACCATCAGTGCCACAAATCATACCTCCCTGTGGCCATCAAACACCTGGACTTTTGTTTCCACTTGCAATATCTTGTTTATATTGCACATTATATTGTTTAGCTTTGAACCGGGTCTTATTTTTACTTATTGTTATATAGCGAGTTTACATTTTTCTATCTTTCATATTTATACTTTAATAAACCCAAAACAACTTCCCCTCTGAGATTAATAAAGCATTTTGATTAACTGCACGTGTACATCTTGGAGGACTATGCTGAATCAGCCTCCTTGGTTGAGCGAGACATAGAGGTAGTAGTCTTCCATTATTCCCCTGAGAAATCCCATACACTAGAATAGGATGGCACAGGATTTAAAACAGGCAATCTGACAAAGACAGAGAGGGCTGATTGGGAAATGAGACAGGTAAGAACAAAGATATCAGGAATGAAGGAAAAGGTACAAAGTGAAAACAAAATAAGGCACATGGGGAAACTAATTTTCAAAAGCAGGAAGGCAAATAGACCAAGAACTCACACGGGCAAACACGGGGACAGAGATCAGATTACACAGGAGCCCAAAGGAAACACAAATGAGTGCAGCAAAACCAGTAAATATAATACAGACCATGCATGTTTCATTTTATCAAATAATTTATATTCTCCTCCCTCAAGTATTCGGCTTCTCTACAGGGGAACCATAAAAATCAGGGTTTTCTTCATGTTTGGTTTTGGTTTTTACCCTTTCACTGTATTCCCTTAACCTTATTAGATGGTATACATCATTTTCCATTGCTTTAATCAGATTATAATGTTAGATATTTAGAGTTATTTTAGAGAGGAAAATGTAAAAACAGCAGAATTCTTGTCATGACTCCCAGCTGGCTGGCTCCTTTGAAAACAGATTAATTACAGCATTGTGATGCTGCTCTGCAAAATGGGATTTTGCTACTTATTCACGGTGATGGATTGAACCCAATCAGTCTCTTAATTTACTATGGGAAAACAAATAAAATCTCCCTAGTACATTAAATATGTTTAGCTGGTGGATGATAATCAATGAAGATTATTGCTGAAACATACTAAATGCATTAGTTTAAGAACATGTGTTAAAATACAATTACAGTTCATAAGAGCTCTTTTTAAATTAGTGTAATGGTGCTTAAATTAAGTGAGATCAATAAATTCTACATAAGGAATGATAAAGGTAATCAGTTGTCAGAGTCTAGCTCATATTAACCATGTGTCTGATGAAGGATAAAACACTGTAGTCTTAACTTTTAAGGAGGTCAAACATTTCAAATTTACACAACAAAACTGAACAAAGGTGAGCTTTGACCGGTGGAGGTGGTAATTGCAATGAAAAACCAGAACTGCTTCCTTGTATTTTGCCAGGCATGAATTGTAGTGAATCAGAACTACACTTAAGAGCTCCAGTCATGGGAAAATGAAACACCTCTGGGGGTGTTCTGTGGGTGTATTAAAGCAGTTATAATTATCGTTCTTATATTAGTAATAGCTCACATGATGATTAATGCAAAGGAAATCCTTTGTAGAAAGTTATCATCCAACTCTAAAGTTCTTTAAATCATCCCAAAGCTCATTGGTTTGGTTGTCTGAACTGCAGCTTTACTATTCTGGTTCACTCTCACCACAGAAAGCAGCTCTTTCCTGCTAAAAAGCACAACTGTATGTTACCTGCTGTGCACCAAATGACACAGAGCATTAACCAGCTGGTGAGCATTGTGGAACACTTAGCATCTAAAAAGTTGGATAATTAGATGTTAGTAAAGACTAAAAACAGCAATAAAAAAGGAGGGTGAAAATTGGATAATATACACAAATCAGTTACCATTACTGTGGTTGTGTTTCTCCACAACAATCTGCACACTTTTGAAACCCAGGTGTCATACCTTTATAGCCATCTGGTGGCTTTTTTTTGTTTTGTGTGTTTTCTTTTGATATTTTGCATGCAGTCTTCACCTGCTCGGTCCACCCGCTTGACAGACAGTGATTTCCCCCAATTCCTCCAATCAGGGTTAGAGGAATTAGATACCCTGGGAGGTGAGATCACCACCTGAAACACAGAGGAAAAGGACATAACAGTTAAAACCATGAAGGAAGAAAGAGGAGAGATCAATGAAGAGTCATGGATGGAAATGAAAGACTGTGAGTGGAGAGCCAAGGCTGGGGAGCCAGTGGGAAGGAGAGTCGTTTTTGCTTTTGTTGCATTCTGGAGTTTGTGTACATGGGTGCTAATCATTTATTTTGCAATATTTTTTGATAACAATCCTAAAACAATCCAAATAAGAGTCAACTTAAAACTGCACAGTCACAAATTTCAACTGCTCTCTTTAGGAGTCGCAACAGCAGATCATCTGCCTCCATCTCACCTTATCCTCAGCATCCTCCTATGTCACACCATCCCCCTGCATGTCTGTCTTCATTACATCCATGAATCTTATCTGTTGTCTTCCTCTTTTCCTCCTGCCTGGAAGCTCCATATTCAACATCCTTTGTCCAGTGTATCCACTGTCCCACCTCTGCACATGTCCAAACAATCTCAGCCTTGCCTCTCTGACTTTGCACCTAACTTCTTTCTGCCACTCTTTCTGGGAAAATGTGTGAATTCTGACTTTTGGCTTTATATGGGATACAAACCTCAGTGTCCAAGGTGAATGTCCTTAACCTATTGCACCTCGAAATCTAACTTTCTATGTAAGTTCACCTGATATGGGCTCTGATTGTGAGTGAAAGTCTTCCATCACTGGCTACATTTTCTAAAGTCTGAGTCTGATTACCTCTACCAGGCTTCTTAAATTACAATAGGCTGAAAGGGGATTATGGATTGTTTTTTCCACTGACTCCAAGAACATGATGTTTATCCCAGTTTTAACATCACTAGTTTGTGTGTAATATTTAATACAAAGCATTGCAGCAACTTGAAATGATGAAAGATGTGTTTTCATGCACGAATTGAGTGCAGCTTGTTCTGAAATGGTGGGAACAAACAAAAATGAGTCAGACAGGAAATGTTTTCTCGCCACTTAATTGTAAGGGGCCTGTTTGTAGCTGTATAAAGCTATAAGTCATAATTCAAATTTTCAATACCCTGCAGCCACTAAATAATTGCTGCTTCTCTGAACTGATCTGAACTAAAACATTTGTGCTTCTATAATTAAATAACAGTATTCTCCATCAGTTCACTGGACTCTCATTGAAAACTGGAGGCTTTTTAACACTGCAATCAAACTCCCTGAGGGTGTTTCCTTGATCATTGATTTCAACTGGTGGTTTAGTGAGAGGTGATGAGTGGTGCAAGGGGTCTGTGGCGTCAAAATGAGAAATCCTTTGATCTGTCCCGGCACATGATGCTAGCAATCCAGCTGTGTGGGGCAAAGACCAGTCGTGTGATTATTTCAGGTTTCTTCTTATTCCAATGGCTCAGCAAAAGTCGATTCTGTGACGCATTCAGTGGCTCTGAAGTGCTTTCCTGCCTTAAGTGGTATTCTTTTGGATCAGAACAACAGCTCAAGGTACTTAATGGGGGAGTACATCAGATGATAAGCCACAAAGTTATCTAGAAGTTGTCCAAAAGGACACCTTCAAAGATCTTATATGATAAGTTTATACCTGTTATTAGGGGTTCTAGGGGGCCAGCACAAAAGTGTCTGTTGTGTATCTCTTCAGAGGATTGTGGTTTATGTTGGTAACTACCATTTTTGTGTTAGTTTACAGTTAATAATTTATATAGTTAAGTAAATGTTTGTTGGCTGGCTATTATTTTTCTTTACACCAGCTATTTCAGTGCTATATATCACATCACCATCCTCATCATCTTCATCGTCTTATGACAGACCATTGCTTCCTATATACTGTAGTGGCTTATTCTACTGTCAGGAATGCAAAGAATATAACAACATTCAGGTTTCTTCATTAATTAAATGAAAAAAAATCAACAAAATAAAAATACAATAATTAATAACGGAGCCTGAGAAACGCCACTTAAATATTTATTATTTTGCATGGGGCAATGGGGAGAAGAATTATACAATCTGAACACACTAAAGAGCAGTAGTTGCAGTTTTAGCTTGTGGATAATGGCTCTCACCGTGGTTTACTGGAGTCCCAAAGCCTTAGAAATGGCTTTGTAACCCTTTCGAGACTCATAGATGTCAGTGACTTTGTTTCTGATCTGTTCTTGAGTTTCCTTAGTTAATGCAGGATGTGTTGCTTTTTGAGATATTTTAGCCTGCTTCACTTTGTCAGACAGGTTCAATTTAAGTGATTTTTTGATTCAACAGGTCTGTCAGTAATCACGCCTGGTGTGGCCAGTGAAATTGAACTCAGCTTTCCAAAATATGTGGTCAATCACATCCCAGAAAGTTGATTCTGAATCAACTTTCTGGGATTTCCTTACCTGGATTGAGCATGCATAAAGACATTGTCAATCACAGCTAATTCATGATTTAACAAGGGGTCAATTACTTTTTCACACAGGGCAGGTGGGTTTGGATATCTTTTTTCCCTTAATAAATAAAATCATCATTTAAAAACTGAATTTTGTATTTACTCTGGTTATCTTTGTCTCATATTAAAATTTCATTGATGAAAGTATATTTATCACACATGTAAGTGTGATAAATATGCAAAAAACTAAAAAATTAGGAAGGGGCAAATACTATATTTTCATCACACTGTAGGTTCCTCACTGAGTGAAATGAAAGTAAAGGAGAAAATACCACCTCACAATTCATGGTGATACTCCATAATTAAAAAAAACAATCAATGTTACTGATAAGTATCACAGATCATATAGACATTGATCAAAAGTGTTTTTCATGTCATACCATAACCTGCTGATCTGTTCTGACCTGTTATGTTAAACCCACAGGTGAACTATGAATTTTACACTAATAAAATTGGCTTCATCTAAAGTTGTTACCTTACATGAAGATTTTTTTAAAGCACTATAAATAAAGACAATTAGCTTCACCATAGCATCAGTTTGAGTGTTGCTATATTGAGAGCCTTTAAGGATTGTCATTAATTAATTAATTAAGTCACAGAAAGCCTCAATAAAGACAGTTTCATTTCTCCAGCAGGAAGAATATGAGTTGATGGAATGAGCAACTAATCTCAATTTGACAAGCATTTCATTTTACTTTATGGGCTATATATTCAACTTCTTCAAAATTAAAACCTCTGTAATGAAGAGACATTTTTCACTGGTTGTGCTCTTTTATGACTTCCGTTAAACAACACATTAAGAATGCATGGGATGAACTATCTGAGATCACAGCCTGTATAAATATGTGCCTTTTGTAGGCCATCTCCAGGACATTGTAGTACCACATTAAGTAGTATAGTGGAAGTGCAGTCATGTTATCTCTCTCTAAGTCCTTATGAATTTTCCTTAAAATCTATCCTTGACCTCATGTCATTATCAATCAAGGTTGATTCGAACACACCTCATTTTTAGGTAAGAATGTTGAATTATAAGTTGTCAGCTAACAAGCAAGGTTTTCTAACATATAGATGAACTAATGCTAGAATTTCACCCACCAAAACTTCAACTCGGATTAGCTAAGATGACTCCCTGCAATACACTCACCAGCCACTTTATTAGGTACACCTTTTCATTTGCTTGTTAATGCAAATATCTAATCAGCCAATCACATTGGAGCAACTCAGTGCATTTAGACATGTAGACATGGTCAAGACAACCTGCTGCAGTTTAAGCTGAGCATCAGAATGGGGAAGGTGATGTAAGTTACATTAAACATGGCATAGGTGTTGGTGCACAACCATCTCTAGGCTTTAGGGAGGATGGTCCATAAAAGAGAAAATATCCAGTGTGCGGCAGTAAAAATGCCTTGTTGATGTCGGAGGTCAGAGGAGAATGGCCAGACTACTTCAAGCTCATAGGAAGGCAAAAGTAACTCAAAAAACCACTGGTTACAAACAAGGTATGCAGACTCTGAATGCACAACACATTGAACCTTGAAGCAGATGCTACAGCAGTGGCTGCTACAGCAGCAGAAGAGCACACTGGGTGCCACTCCTGTCAGATGAGAACAGGAAACTGAGGCACAGGATCATCAAAAGGTGGTGTAATGTTGTGGAGGATGTTTTCTTGGCACACTTTGAGTCCCTTAGTACCAACTGTGCATCTTTCACATGCAAAGCGAATGTGTTAACCATCGTTCTGCTGTGAAGGCAGTCATTTTTAAATGGGACTTACAGTTGTTGGCACTTATGCATTGGCTTCATTTTTCACACCCAGAGGTTGCTGCTTGTATTTACCTTGCAAAATAGTATAGAGGTTAGTTATGTAAGCTAACATAAAGACTTTAAATATATTCAGTCAGTCTGAAGTATTTCATGCCTTGCAAATCTATGACAAACATACATTTTACAGCTAAAATTTACTCAGCTGTGTGATCTTTAAATAAAATGTTCTGACATTAAAGTGGAAGCAAAAATGCCACATCACCAGCTTTGAACCCTATTTTTCAAACCTCTTTTCTAACATCTTAGCTGAATTTCAAGTTTTGATGTCACCTTTTTCAGTCGTTTAATGTCTCCCCGCTGTATTCAGATGCTTTCAGCCTTTCTGGTCACAGTTGCTCAGCATCCTATCATTATTCTGTCAGAAGCACTCTCTGGTCATTAACAGCTCCCTGTACCATTTGAGATAAGAGTCAGGACTACTGGAGCCAAAGCCTTCATTGCTCAGAAGCAGATGCAGCTGATGTTTCGACTCCATGTTTAGATTTAATTGTTGGAGCAGCTGGGCTTTGAGAAAGGAACATTGTACAGACGATGATTTCACATTTCAAGACTAGAAGTCATGATGGCCTCCAAGAAACCATCATGACTTTTTTTTTATTTCTTCTGTGGCACTTCAAAATGTGACTTCTAACCTCATCACTGCCCATTTTGACCCAGTTTAGGGTTTCCTTTCAAGAGCCAACATAACAACTTAAATTCAGGTTCTTAACTTCAAGTTAAATTATGAGGTAGGTGGAAAGGGGCATTGTATATTTCATCCTGTCTGTATTCTGGCTGAAAAGTGAAAAAAAATGAATGTGTATGAATCTGCAGTGGAGGTTCCCAGGAGGCCTCTGCTTTATCCTTTTGTTGTAACTTCAAAGAGTATTTCACAAGGGAATGATCTTTTCTTCCTCCTCTTCCCCTCCTGAGATCAGACAGTTTTTTGGGGGGACACTGCTTTTGTGCTTTTGTGAGAGTCACATTGTTCAGCTCCTGCTTTCCCTCAACAGGTGAACTAGATGAAAAAGAGATTTTGATAAAAAGATGTTATGTTGCATTACTTTTAGATTACTTAGGAACTCATTTGATAGTAACAAGACATTACGTTAACTGAACCTGGTTAATGTACAGAAACTCCGATAGAGAATACTCTTCTTCTTTGTTCATCATCGTCTTTATTATTATATTATACTCTCCCCCAAAACTCTTATACAGTCATGTGAAAAAGCAAGCTTTCACACGTCTCTATGTAGCCCTGTGAAAAACTAAGTACACCCTTATTGCTTCCATAGGAATTAAGGGCCAGATTTACTTACATGTTGCACCAGTGCAAACTGGGTTTTGGCCTAAAAAAAAAGTACTGTCTGTATTTACTAAGAGAGCACAGTGAGAAGATCAGAGATTTTTGCAACTGACCCTCTTGCATATGTCTTTCTGGGAGTTCCTTTCTCAAGGCGTAAAATATAGGGAGGAGAATATTTAAATAAGGCACGCAAAGTGATTTGCTAATGCTTGCGACACACAATTTACTGCTAATTGCATCGATATTTAACCCAGAAAAAAAAGTCTTAAAAAGTCTTATTTTTCGCATTTGATATTGAAATGAACCGACTGCGCCTGTGTTTAGAAAACAGCACAACTTTTGTGAATCACCTGTAAATCTAACCACACTTAACTGTGCATAAATAAATCCCCCCAAACCTCAATGAGCTGAAGCAATGTTATAAAGAAGAGTGGGGCAAAATTCCTTCACAATGACGTGTGAGACTGATAAAGTCATACAGAAAACAAGTACTTCAGGTTATTGCTGCTAAAAGTGGTTCTGTCGAGGTGTACTTAGTTTAGAGTCATGTGAAAACTTTCTTTTTTGCATGACTGTAGTAACAGATTGAAATGCAACCCTGAAGCAATAATATCAGCAGGGAAATGCAGTTGCACTATTGCTGCTGTGGATGATTGTAGGTGCTCCATAATTAATAAAATGTCTTCCATTGAAAAAAAGATGGAGGCAAATCTGACCCAGTCTCCTGGTTTCTTTGTTTACTGAGGCAACACCTTTTGATACCTCTCATACTTGAACTTAAGTTATTGTGTAACTCTGCCCTTTAAAATTTGCAATGATCAGTTTGTGTGTTTTATTTAGGGGATATAAATTATTTATTTGAGCTCAATGACATTAAAATATTTAAAAATTGAGTCTCAGGTGATGATGTTTGTTCTTAAATTTGAGCATCTTTTTCAAAAATGACCTTCTCTTGTTTTTAAGACTTTAGATTTCATAATCATGCCCTATATTAGGCTGACTGCATCTCCAAATTGCACTAAAATAACATAATGATCCTATTATGTTGCTGCAAATATCCTGCTGGTTATGATTACTTTGAAACCATCCTCACTCCTGAAATCCATTTTAAGAAGTTTTGTTTTCTGTGTTGAATCTGTTTCCTTCAATCAGCCACTAATTTACATGCATCAATCATTTAAGAGTTTGTTAAAACTTTAGAAGATGGAAGACATTTACTAAAACTGACATCATTCTGCACCGAGCAAAAAAGAGGGAGAAATGAAAGCAGTATTCAGCTAATACATTTGAAACATCCCATCTGTGACCTTTAAGTGCTGGCATTTTTTGTACTCTGTTCTTTGTTGACTTTAGGTGGCTTGTCAGCTCGACAACCCGAGGTCAAGAAAAAGTAATCCAGACAATATACATTTAACAAAACCATCACCCTGATTTGTCTCACCGTGGCTGACGTAGTTCGCTCTGATTTATCAGTTTCATATAGAGCTCAGACAAAGGATTATGAGGATGTAGGAGGGTTACATATGACAGAAATGGGGCTCAAATTGGGTTTTTGTCTGACAGCCCTGCGGGTAGAGTTTCAAAGGCAGCAGTATGACTCTGTCACCTGTACAGTTCTGGTTCAAGCTATGCTGATATGTGCCTGAGCTACACGCTGAATCCTTATGAGCATCATCCTGCAGTGAAGCAAATCATCAGAGATTTCCTATGAGCAACCAAAAATATACTGCTTTTTTAAAGGGTTAAAGGGACACTTTGAAAACACATCAGATCTCAGCGTCTATCTATAGGATCTATATTGATATGGACTGGGTAATGTGTTAGGAATGAAAGGATGCCACATCGTTTGATGGAAATGAAAAATTATCAACCTGCAGAAGCTGAATTCAAAGACACCCCGAAAATCAAAGTGAAAAAATTATGCAGCAGGCTAGTCCATTTTGCCGAAATTTCATTGCAGCAACTCAAAATGGTACTCATTAGTTTGTATGCATGCCTGACAACACTGGGGCATGCTCCTAATGAGACAACGGATATGGTCCTGGGGGATCTCCTCCCAGATCTGGACCAGGGCATCACTGAGCTTCTGGACAGTCTGAGGTGCAACTTGGCGGTGGTGGATGGACTGAAACATAATGTTCCAGAGGCGTTCTATTGGATTTAGATCAGGCGAGCGTGGGGGTCACTCAATGGTATCAATTCCTTCATTCTCCAAGAACTGCCTGAATACTCTTGCCACATGAGGCCAGGCATTGTTGTGCACCAGGAGGAACCCAGGACCCACTGCACCAGTGTAGGGTCTGACAATGGGTGCAAGGATATCATCCCGATACCTAATGGCAGTCAGAATGCCGTTGCCTAGCCTGTAGAGGTCTGTGTGTCCCTCCATGGATCTGCCTCCCCAGACCATCACTGACCCGCCACTAAACCGGTCATGCTGAACGATGTTACAGGCAGCATAATGTTCTCCACGGCTTCTCCAGACCCTTTCACGTCTGTCACACGTGCTTAGGGTGAACCTGCTCTCATCTGTGAAAAGCACAGGGTGCCAGTGGTGGACCTGCCAATTCTGGTATTCTATGGCAAATGCCAATCAGGCTCCATGAGCACAGGGCCCACTAGAGGATGTCGGACCCTCAGGCCACCCTCATGAAGTCTGTTTCTGATTGTTTGGTCAGAGACATTTACACCAGTGGCTTGCTGGAGGTCATTTTTGGGCTCTGGCAGTGCTCATCCTGTTCCTCCTTGCATAGAGGAGCCGATACCGGTCCTACTGATGGGTTAAGGACCTTCTACGGCCCTGTCCAGCTCTCTTAGACTAACTGCCTGTCTCATGGAATCTCCTCCATGCTCTTGAGACTGTGCTGGCAGACACAGCAAACCTTCTGGCAATGACATGTATTGATGTGCCATCCTGAAGGAGCTGGACTACCTGTCCAACCTCTGTAGGGTCCAGGTATCACCTCATACTACCAGTAGTGACACTGACCCTAGCCAAATGCAAAACTAGTGAAGAAACAGTCAGAAAAGATGAGGAGGGAAAAATGTGAGTGGCCTTCACCAGTAAAACCATTCCTGTTTTGGTGGTTGTCTCATTGTTGCCCCTCTAGTGCACCTGTTGCTAATTTCATTAACACCAAAGCAGCTGAAACTGATTAACAACCCCCTCTGCTACTTAACTGACCAGATCATTATCCCAGAAGTTTAACTGACTTGATGCTGTACTCTTATTAAAAAGTCTTCCTTTAATTTTTTAAGCAGTTCATTTATGTAGGAACAGGATTAAGCTATATGGAGCTAATGAAAACTTGTTTTGCCTGTTTTTTTTTCTTTTTTGTTTTTATATAGCTCCTGCTGAGCGGCAACATACAAAGCATGCAATGTTTTAATGAGCCTATCATTTGCAGAGCTTTTAGGATCAAAGCATCTGAGTGCTGGGGCAAAAGGCTTGTTCATGGTCAAACTTCACAACTTCACATTATACAGGCTACTTGTATTTCACAAGGTATTTCATTAAGCCATAGCTTGAGGTACATTTTAATTGATATGAGTGAGGTAAGAGCTGTCTCTGGCTACTCTGTGTGTTGTTACCAGTACATTTTTCCATTTTTAAGGTGCCATTTAATAAACAGTGTGCTCCATCTTTCCATATTACGGCCTGTGTACCTCTATTAGTCAGATTTTAGTGGTTGTAAAGAGTATGAATCCATAACTACACTTTAAACCAGGCCCCCACACTGCTCTACTGACCATCTTTATGCTCTGATAATTCAAGTTCTTCTGACAGGACTTAATAGAAATGCACTTCCAGCACCTTTAACTACCCGTTCTGCCTGACATATTTATTAATACTTGCCTCTCGAGTTCCCTGCAGTTTCCCAGAAACAGCTGTCTGGTGCAATGACATGACTGAAGTCAGACTTGCATATGTCAGTTTCCAGCTACTTATACTTCTGGAGAACTGTGAAAACTCTTTGGATTCCAACTTTAATGAGCCATATGGGGAAATGGATCATTGGGTTTGCTTCATTATGTGTTTTTAACTTGCAGTATTGACTGCAGCAGACCCAGAGAACATAAACACAGATTTCAAGAGTACAGTAACAGTACTTTAGCATGTTCAAATTTAGCAAGCCTCTGTCCTAGTACATGATAACTACAAAACATCATGAAATAACTATTTTTGTCATTGTTAGCAACACTCTCAAGGTGATTATGCAGCTCTTTCTTTCAGATCTGTGGACATTTCAGGACAAATGTTAAAATTGCATTCATTTTCTCTGAGGAAAGTGATCAAATGAAATGGGACCATTAAAATTGTCAGCAGCACAATGCTACAGACTCTTATTAACACGTTTCAGTTTCCTTGATAATGCCCCTCCAGCTTCAGTGCGTCAGCGGTGGTGTTGATGAAACCATATTAATAATGTGGCAACACAAAAGCTTTTCAGGCTGATCACTTATTCTCTTGGCCTAATGCACAGCAGCATTAGCCTCAGTGCTTCTATTATAAAAATGTAAAGTCAAATCAGTGCTGGTCCAGCCCTGTGTTATTAGGTGCAGATTGGAAAAACAGCCTGCAGCCTTGCAGCTCAGCATCAATGGTGATTTATCAAGTTAATTCCTCATTCATTTTTTGACAAACCACCACCAACAAGCACACGTAACCTTAAAAGTATGCAGCAACGTTAATTATTAAGCAGTAATTACGGTGCAGCCATAACAAACTACCCTTATGTCATTTTCATATCTGAGTTTAATTTCTTCAAGTTTGTTTTTCTCAACTGTACAGCGGCTAGCTGTTTATTCATTCTTTGTTCTTTTCATTTGCAAGTTACATATTTTCCTCATGAGCTCTTCAAAGAGTATTTGTATTTAAATGAAGCAATTTGCTGTATTTTTTTCCAGAGGTCACCATTCTCACTACAGCGTGACTGCTCCCTATGTTTGTCATCAAAATGTAGATGCACTAAAGCAGGCATCCAATCCGAGAAATATTAATATATTCAACAAGCTACTGTGGAGGGTTTCTGACCTATACCTCAAATAAGAGATGAGACTGCAGCAAAAGTTGACAGAAGTATGAAAATTACAAAGCACTGTGGGAAATTTCTGGTAATTTAAAGACTTTGTACGAAAAATTGTTCTACAACATACAACACAAAGTAAATCGATTTGTGGCTTGGATTGAAAGAAGCTTTGCAGTGATGCACCCCTGGCCTCGACACCCTCTAATACGACCGCCGAAACCTCCCTGCAAGCTAAGCTGCAAGCAGCCACTGAGCTGGAAAAGCACAAGGAGCCACAAAAAGTGAAAAATACTTTCCAAAAAGTCAAATGATAAAGTTCTGAGTCATGCAATGTCAGGCTCAAAGGCTCAAACTCAGGCTCAAATAAAATCAACTCACAAACAAGACAAAGTGACATAGCCCATCAAATGCCCAAACTGACTTATTGAATTTGTATCCTTGTCACAGCCCTGGCAGGTCCAGTCTTTTTCTTACCTCCTCCCTCTCACTCTCCCAGTCTCTCACTCGCTCTCTCTCTTTACATTGGAGGCTGCTGGAGAGGCAGGAATTCCTCCTCCTGGGACTCAGCCCTGAGGAGTGGCTTCAGCAGCTGTCTCTGCGGTTCAGTCGCCACTCCTGTTTCCAGTTTCCCTATTACCCACAGTGTAACTAAGGACCAGCAGCACAGGGGTTAGTACTGTCGCCTCACAGCAAGAAGGTTGTGGGTTCAAATCCAGTCTGGGGACTTTCTGTGTGGAGTTTACAGTGCCAAACTGTGCCAAACCCAGTCCAAAGACATGTGTTGGGTTAATTGGTGAGTGTGTGTGGTTGTCTGTGTTTATCCTGTCCAGGGTGTACCTCGCATCTTCTGATGAATGCAAGTCTGTAAATAATGTGACCTGCAGGAAGGGACTACTTAAACATGCGTTCAGTTCACAAGGTTTGAATTTAATATAAAACCACATATATACCATACAAACATATACACTGTATACAGAACAGTTACAAACCAACTTCCTTGTTTTATCTTAATAAACTATACTGCACTAAAATTGAGTGGCCCAACACGTAAAAGA
>VUQS01074575.1:2939-32817 GCA_015108495.1 Heterochromis multidens | reverse complement strand
AAAAATTGAAGGAAAAAAAAAAAAAAAAACAAGAAAATATTAATAAAAAAGAAACTTCACAATTTCGTCTGTTTGTCTGGACATATAGTGCTTACCAAATTCATTAGACCAACAACAAGATAACATAAATATTTTAAAAATCTGTCAAAAACTTGTTTAAAACTAAAATTTATGTTGTTAGGCAAATAAAAAACTGACGGCACACTGGACTTTGGGAAGTCAGAAATTAATCAAGTATAACATCCAACCACTAAAACTAATTTTTCTGTTCAGGAATGGAAGAAATAACTGTAATTTGGCATTTTAATCAAAAAATAATAATGTGCGCTAAAAAAAAGTCAGCTTTTTTTGCAAAACGGTAAATTTGAAAATTCATTGATGACAACAATAATTATATTTTAGCATTAAAATATAATTTTGATGAAAGTGCTTGTGCATACTGGTGGATTAACCATTATAAAAATATAAAAAATAATTTTGGTAATTAACAATACTGTTAATTTAGGGCATCTGTGCCATAACCTTACATTAGGTGGTGGTCTAATAAAAAATTTTAACAACTGTATGTTTGCATTTTCAACTGCCCTTTTTTACTGAACTTCTGCAATAGTGAGAAACTTAAGCTTTTCAGTTTTATGTTAACAGTAAAAAAAATTGTTTGGGATTTCTGTTTACCACAGGAACTTACTGGAAGTCAGCCAGTTAGTGAATTTATTTCCTGATTCAGGGACAGCACATGTTATTCTTTAACTCACCAAGCTGCAGAGGGAAAATGTTTCATGGCATCATGGCAGCTTTAAAGTTGTTTCTTATTTGCTGCGCTGAGAATGAGACAGAAATACAATCAACACCACATGCTGCTTTGAACCAGGCAGCTATTCAATTTCCTGTCCCTGGGCACGCTATCGAGTTTTATTAACCTCTTCATCATTGTTAGGAGGTTAATTGTTGGTGAGATATATGTTGGTAATGGGCATTACATATATATATTATTTTTCACCATAAAGTATTGTGTTACCAGGTCTCAATTTAATATAATTCACAGCCAAGGAAACAGTTAATTTGTTCTGTGCACTGCTGTGCTTCGCTTTATTGCTGTAGCTGATATCATCTCCACTGTTACTGCCTGCTGTTAGAGGCTCCATTTCAAATGTTAAATACACACTGCAGTTGTAATTATATTCTCTATGTAGGTATATCTGACACAAGAAATTATGACATTGTTTCTGAGTTTAGTTCATTTTTACACCTCCCGTTTTGTGATTATGAAGTTATGTAGGAAAACATAATATTTTATCAACAACTTTTGATTTGAAAACCTCTAAACTTCAACAGAAAGTTAAAGCTTGCGTGTGGACTAGTGTCTGTGTTCTTTAAATATTAACTACGTTTATATAAATCACTGCACTTTATTGTTTGCCAGTTTATTAAATGTTACACAACTATAGTGAGTAATGTAAGATGACTAGAGGGTCACAAATTACAGTAACAGCAAAGTGAACCAGTACAACAGCTTCTAAATTGTTAACACTTAACATACAGCAGCCAAACTGTGTAACTGCTTTAATTTTAAGAAAAAAGTGTAACTGAAATGAAAGGTTTTTGAGCTTTAACGGGCCATGTAATCGAATGCACTCTTAAACAGAGGTACACTTTATGGCAGTTATACTGCGGCAATTATGAATATGATTCCTGCATCAAGTGATGGGACCAAATTGGACCTGGTCTGTTTGAGTGTTTACGGTCTGCAGATAATCATATAGTGTGATAAGTAAATATTCTAATCTTAAGTTTTTCTTTGTCGTCATGATAAAGACTTTTTGAATCTGGGCAACTGAAACAGACGATCTCTCAAACTATACCCCTTTTCTCTTTTTGTTAGTCTTTTCAGCACAAATTGCTCTAAATATACATCTACATTCACTGACTGAGTTAACAAAGTCCAATTTTAAAGCTTCGAGCTGAGTGTTTCCACTGTTACCATCTTGGTGTTTTGGTGCATCTGATCTGTTTTGACTAACAACCTGTGATTGACAAAGCATAAGCTAATGAGCATACCCTGGATAATGTTCCTTTCTTATAATGACCATAATTTACAAAAAGAACTTCATGTTTTAACCAGCATAACATGAAACCAGTTTCCCCATAAACTCATCAGGAAAGGGTTTACTGAGGTCATAGAGCAAAGGAGCTGAGAGCTATTTTCCCATAACTTTCTAAACAGCAGGAATTCTTTTGGCAACCAGAGGAGTTGCACCCTGCTGGCACCATTAAAAAAAAAAAAAAAAAAAAAAAAAAAAAAAAAAAAAAAAAAAAAAAAAAAAAAAAAACCCAAAAAAAAAAAAAAAAAAAAACCCGAAAAAAACAAAAAAAAAAAAAAAAAAAAAAAAAAAAAGAAGAAAAAAAGGAATCCAGATTTGAGGCTCTTCCTCATTGGATTTTTCTGTCTATTGTTTCAGGAGAGGTGGTCGTGATAACAAGTCTTACTAAGTGTTAAGTAGAAACATCTCAAAAGATAAATTTCTTCCACCAATACCATCCCTAATGAAGACTTACTGGCTTGAAAAAATTACTAAAAAGCATTGTCTGCTTATCACTTAGCCAAAGGCCAAAGCCAGCAGATATCCAGCCCAAGATTTTTGCCTCCATCCTCTGATTATTGTTTCTGAATAAATATCATTGTTTTTAAAATATATAATAAAAAAGTTACATTCTCATTAGATACATAGATAAAGAATATCATCCACTATATCGATATCAGAATTTTTTACTTCCTAAAAACTGTCACTGTCATCCAATAGTGATCAAGCTTTACATGTAATAATTTAATATCACTATTTATTATACAACCTTCTGCCAGCATCTCTCTGGCTATTGTGAACCACACCTTGATTTAACAGTATTTCCGTTGCTATGGCAAAGTCAAAGATCACAGCGTCATTAAGTGGCATAATCTCAAGGTAGAAAACCCACACCCTGATAAATATTCTGCACTCTGCATTAAACAACCTGCAGTGGGGGATGGGAGAGAGGCTGATGACATTTAGTGTGCCAGGGAACACAGGTATAGCCAAAGGTTTTGTTGAGATTTTATCAGCTTAGATACCTGTTGTGTGCCAGTCAGAATCTAATCAAGGAGCGTCAACCAAAATAATACACTGTACCTTTCATGCTAAAAACCTTCACTACATTTCAGACTGACAAGTGACAATCTAAAAAAAGAGAGATATGCAGCATATTGTGAGTTTCTGGAAGGGTTAGACAAATAGTGTCCAATAAAAAATGTACTCTGAACTTTCTGATGAAATGTACTGTCTGTATTTAGAGCTGCTTTTTATTGGCAGATAACACAGGAATCTTCATTTTGTACTGAGCTCTATTTACATGCAACCAACACCCAACAGATCCTGATCACAATCAGCAATATTTTGAAGTATACTACTATAAAAATCTTCACTTAGTCTTCTTGGTTTCCTTGTTACAGGCTCATGCACAGACTGTGCTTTATGATGGTTTATGTGTAACTTCACTGCAGTCAGGTTGTAACTAATAAATGTAGTCATAACTCATTTTATTTACATAAACATTACCATACAGATTTTAAAGAATTGTGACCAAATACAGTGCTGTGAAAAGTATTTGTCCCCTTCCTGATTGCTGTTTTTGTTTTGTTGTTTTTTGTTTATTGCACATTGTTTTCATCAAATAAATTTTAATATTAGACAAAGATAACCCAAGTAAATACAAAATGCAGTTGTTGATGATGATGATTTTATTTATTAACAGAAAAAAAGCTATCCAAACCTATCTGGCCCTATGTGAAAAATGTAATTGCCCCCTGAGTTAACTGTGATTAACCACATTTTTTGGAAAGCTGAGTTCAGTTTCACTAGCCCTCCCAGACCTGATTACTACCAGATGTGTCTGACAAAGTGAAGCAGGCTAAAAGATCTCAAAAAACAACACATCATGCCACGATATAAAGAAACTCAAGAACAACTCTAAGGCTTTGGGATTCCAGCAAACCATGGTAAGACCCATTATCTACAAATAGAGAAGACTTGGAACAGTGGTGAACCTTCCCAGGAGTGACTGATCTACCAAAATTTGAAGAGTAAAAGACTCATTCAGGAGGTCACAAAAGAACCCAGAACAACATCTAAAGAACTGCAGGCCTCACTTGTCTCAGTTAAGGTCAGAGTTCATGATTCAACAATAAGAAAGAGACTGGGCAAAAATGGCATCAATGGGAGAGTTCCAAGGAGAAAACCACTGCTGACCAAAAAGAATACAAAGGATCGTCTCACATTTACCAAAAAACATCTTGATGATCCCCAAGACTTTTGGGAAAATATTCTGTGGACTGATGAGACAAAAGCTGAACTTTTGGAAGCTTTGAGTCCCGTTACATCTGGTATCAAACTAACACAGCATTTGATAAAGAGATCATCATAGCAACAGTCAAACATGGTGGTGGTAGTGTGATGGTCTGGGGCTGCTTTGCTGCTTCACAACCTGGACAACTTTCTGTAACTGATGGACCCATAAATTCTGCTCTCTACCAGAAAATCCTGAAGGAGAATATTCGGCCATCAATTTGGGCCCTGAAGCTCAAGGTCACTTGGGTTATGCAATGGTCCAAAACACACCAGCAAGTCCACCTCTGAATGACTCAAAAACAAAAAATTTAAGTTTTGGAGTGGCCTAGTAAAAGTCTGGACCTAAATTTGAAAATTTAAAAAGGCTGTTCATGCTCAAAAACCCTTCAATGTGGCTGAATTAAAACAATTCTGCAAAGAAGAGTGGGCCAAATTTCACCACAGTGATGTAAAAGACTCACTGATAGTTGTAAAAGACTCACTGATAGTTATCACAAACACTTGATTGTAGTTCTTGCTGCCAAGGGTAGCACAACCTGTTATTAGGTTTGGGGGCAATTACTTTTTCACACAAGGTCGGGTAGGTTTGGATAAATTTTTTCCCTTAATAAATAAAATCAACATTTAAAAACTGCATTTTGTATTTACTTGGGTTATCTTTTTCTAATATTAAAATTTGTTTGATGATCTGAAACATTTAAGTGTGACCAATATGCAAAAAACTAAGAAATTAATTTCACAGCACTGTAAGTACTGTGAGAAAAATAGAATTTACGCCAATGACCAAACTTGGTCTCTGATTAAGGTAAATGTGTTTCTAGTGACTTTTTGGTATCCCTGCACTGTCTGCCTCTAGTTTAATGTCAGAAAACTGGGACAGCTCAGTGTTTTCTCTAAGTTCCACATAGATGTTTCAAAAGATATTTCTACTCTGGTAGTCATTCTCTGTCATCTTTAATCTGACTTTATTAGATTATTAGGCAGCCATTTTCTTAGCACATTATTAAATTGATGTTCTAGTTTCCTGTTTCTATAGTCAAGCAATGTCTATTTCTCAGGGATACATGGGATCCATTCCAGCTGAACCCTGCAGGAGCTGAGAAGGAACGTAAGCAAAGATGTTTTGAGGTGGCCCAGTATCTGGTGGCTGTTTTTGTGGGGATAGCAGTCTTGACCTCTGCTATTTTTGCTAAGGTATGATCATTCATCTTTCACTTTATCTATTTGTCTGTTTATCACTGGTATTGAGCAACAGAAGTAGAGATGTCACCATAAAGTCCAAGCTCTGGCTGAAAATTGTTCACTTTGGACACATCTAAATTGCCTCTAACTGTCTTGGATAAAAAAATATTTTTCTAGTATTTTCTTTAACTGACAGACTCTGAAAAACCTGCATGCGTGCCTTCATTGTTTTGGTCAACCAAAGAAAAAAATTTTTAATGTCTGTGCCTGCAGTTTTAGATATTTGAAGCATTTGTTTTGCATGCTTAATAATTTTACATGAAAGTGCTTTGGATTGTTTTTGTTAATTTGATCACCACTGAACAGTATTAATGCTTTTTTGACATTGTGGTTCAGTCTTTTGTTTGCAAACTTTTCAAATCTTCATCTTTTTCTTCTACATTATATAAACATGGTGTTCCATAATTGTTTTTGTTTTAGAAAAAAAGACCACCATATACAGTAGTAGAGCCCGACTGATATATCAGCCGATATTAGCTATTTGCCAATATACAGTATCTGTATTGACATTTATAACGACCGATAAATGCAAATTAAAAAAGTAAAAAAGAGATTGGAAGAAACACCCTTCAACCATGTTATGAATGTTGATGTTGCATAGTTTGTCCCCTAGATGGCACTCTGCAACTTTCCTGTTGGCAACACAGCAACCAGCTGATCCGAGCAGAGTCAAGCAGAGCTTAAACGAGTAATTCACGACTTGTTGTTACAGTAAAACAAGATTATTTTTAAACTGCATTGTCATACTATCTTGGTAAAGACTCACAAATAACTACACATAACAAATAGAGAAATCTGTTTATGTTTCATGTGTGTGAAAGAAAAAAAAAATATCGACCCATATATCAGATTTTTAAATCACCAAATATCAGAGACTGAAGAAGTTACCAGTTGGCAACGAAACGTTTCTCCCACTAAAAAACGCTACGTCCAGATGAACAGATTCAACTTTTTGGGATTCTTTTACCTGGATTATTGAGCATGCATCAAGAGATCAGTATTGTACTTAAAAATCCCTAATCAGTCAGGCTCTATATAATGTGCAGTATTTTATAGGGGTATAATAAGGGTTTTAAATTAATCGTAGTCAAAAAATGTGTTGTATTCATGAGTCTTACTGGAAACTTTTTTGTATATTAAATATTTTGCATTTTGACACATTAGCATTTTAAAGCAGAACAAACAAATAAAGAAAAAGCTGTTTATGAAAAAAATCCAGCACTATAGCTGTATCATTTCTTAGGGTCTGACAGCTGTTATTACTGGGGAATTTAAGCTAATCCAGTGATTAGAAAACCAAATACTGTTTCAAACAGCATACTTAATATTGTGTCAGGCATGAGTAAACAACAAGAAGAAAGTATTCAAATAAATTGTCTTTGATTAATATTGATTTGGAATTTAAAAATCCAGATTTTGTTTAATGATTTCAGTCCAGTGATTATAGTTCAGACGTTTCAAAAAAGAACTCCGATACAAAAAGGTACAAAACATGAGAAAACAGCCTGATCTGTCTCTGCCTGCCTGATCATAAAGTAACATGAACAACATTCATGCTATTTATGATAGGGCAGAGTTTACAGTACTGAGTGCCTTTGTACCCAGCACTCACCTTATTGGCATTCCCCATCTAGTTCCTTTTCCTGGAAACATCTCAAGCTTTTATTATACCAGTTACATCAACCTGCTAACCAATAAAAAAGATCCATAAAGTTGAACAATTATGATTTTCTTAAAACACAATGATCTTGTGTCCATCCAGGGCTCCCTGCTGGTGTTGTCAACATTGTCCAGTCCAACGTCCACGCGCACCCCAAAGGAAAAACAGTTCTACATGCTGATGTTGGTGTTCTGCCTGGTCTTCCCCAACTTCCTGGTCTTTTTGAAATCACTGTGGCGATGTGCCTTCAAGAGCTTTGTACCACCCAAAATAAAAATCATGGCATTTGTATGTTTTTCAGCATTTTACTAACTTTTTTTATGTCACCAGCGTTGCATGTAACTATAACAAGACAGCAAAAAAATGTAAACTTCAAATCCTTACTTACAATCTTACATGGTAATAATGTTAGATTTTTTTATCATGACTCTTATCTTCTTATTCCAATAATATTTCTAATGAAGATGCCATAAAGAGAATCTTCTCTCTTTATGGCATCTTCTCTTCTCATTCTTATTTAAATGGTTCTTACTTGTGTTTTTACATTTTGCAATTTCCTTAAAAACTCTACAAACACACAACAAAAAGTTTTATATGGGTGTGGAAATAACTGTTGCAGAAATTGAATCTATGACAGTAGAGATGCAAATTAAATATGATTATAAAGTGTCTAAAATCACCACATTTTGTTTTATTATTTGGTTTCCATTACCATTTCCATTCACAAGACCAAACTAGTTTCACTTGTCTGTAACCAAAAGAAATACTGCATATGTGAGGACATCATTCTGGTTTTATGTCTTTTCCAGATTTGCGTCATTGAGTGCCTGGTGTCTCTTGGAACTTCAATCCTCGTGCTGGTCGTTATGCCTCAGTTTGACGTCCTGACTAATCTCTTCATCAGTGGAGGAGTCTGCATTGTGTCTGCAATTATGCAGATAGTATTCAGACTACAGCAAGATACCTGGAAAATTGTGTTCCCAATCTGCTCCCTCATTCTCACCTCTATCGGTAACTCTTTTTAAATTACTTTCTATCTGCAAGACTGTTTCTCTGGCTTTCCTTTTAGCATTAGTCATCCACTGAACATTCACAGATTCAGTGTAGTGAAAAAACAAAAACCATGAGCTGCTCCACAAAAATCAAATATAATATAATCCTTAATTATAGTTTATGATAATTAGCTCACAGCAGGTATAGTAGGAGGTTTAACAGCCATGTTAGCAAACCTTTCCTACTCACAAATTAGGGCTAGGAAGTGGATGAAGCAGAAGGAGGTAGAGTCGACAGTTATCTTCCTCCTATATCTCACATTCCTTGTTTTTCTCTTTCTCCCAATTATTTTAACACTTTTCAATCAAGGTTTGTGTTTTCAGGTTTTGACTGAATTGATCTGCTACTAATTGTCAGTCAGCTCTTTTTAACTTTCTTTCCATTGTTGTCTTGTTTACCCAATGCTGGTGCAGTAATTCTATCACCCTCATTACAACAACGACAGACGTCGCAGATAAATGATGTAAAATTTGTTAACTGCCAAGACAAACCTGTCAAGTTATGAGCCCTGAGATTCAACTCTGCACATGGCTTGCAAGCTTCAGGTTCCATGATTGATTAAAAAAAACTACGCCACCAACTCACATTTTTAGAGAACATGTGAGAATATGGACAAAGTGGTAGCTTCAATATAAGTACAACCTCAAGAGAGAAGCATATCATTCATTAAAGGGGGGCCCATATTGCTCTTCAGTATTTTCTGCCATACATAAAAACTGTTGCACTGACACTCATATTAAACATTGCCAAAGTTTCAAGTATCCAGGTAAAAGAAAGAGGGTATCCTAATATGAGATAAATAGGGATTACTATGAACTGTAAAGCTACTCTAGTAGAGTCTAAGGATAAAAATATGGAGCTGGAAATGAGCATAATAGGTGCCCTTTCAGTGCAATTTGCATAGATGACCACCTAGGTAACTACTGTATCGCCTAGAAATTACATATGTATAGACCTAAACTGTTTCTCCAATTATACTGTAGCAGCAAATGCAATAACGTCAGAGGAAACCTCAGAGTCTGGGGTTCATACCCCCAGTCCCATTTGTGGTTACATTCAAGCTATAAAATCACTTTTGTAAAGATTAGAAAAAGGCAAATGATACCAGGGGCTAAACAGAACTATTAAAAAAAAATATAATAATGCTGAAGTCACTACAAGTGGACGTTATTTGCATTTTGTCAAAAAGAACCACACTATTGGTCTTGTTAATTTTATGACATTCTACGTGTTTTAAATAACTTTCCAGGTGATAGCATTGATAACGGAAGAATTTACCTTCTTTTTCTAGTCAACAACCAGGGGAAATCACAACTTTAATATCGCATTGTTGAAGTGACAACAGTGCATACACTGATATAAGAGAAAGAGAAATAAAGTTGACATATGCATTTATTAACTGACTAATTTGACCAACAGGTTACTGCCTCCTGGGAATTGACTACTATGTCCGTGTAACATCATTTGTGGACAGACAGGGCCCTGACTGCTATTTATACGTGGGACTTGGAATTTTCTCTTCCTTTCTTGTCTCTTTGTGCTGGTGGGAAAATTCACTACAAGCAACTAACCACATGCAGGTATGCTATTGCTATGCTATTCTATAGTGGAGCTTCAGCTCAATGTTGAACTCTTTCAAACCTGTATGTTTATGATGAGGAAACTTATTTATTTGACAATTTCAGTGAGGATCCTTTTTCATCTCTTACCCCACAGGATACATTGTCACAACTGGATGGTTTCAAAGACTTTGTGTTTGTCATCAGCAGCATTCTGAGGATATTAGTGATAGGTAATTATTTGCCATCAATATCTGTATTGATGCAAAGAATGGAGAGGAAAAAAAAACATGCTGGCAAAATTACATACGCTTGTGTAGTGTATTGTCATCGTCCAACATAACTGTATTGGATGCATGATGAAAAATCTAATTTCCCACATTCACACTGGAGAACAAACAGATTTCTGTGATGTCAGGGGTGCAGATGGATTGCGGAGGATGTTCTCCAGCTGTGATGAATTCTTCAGTTGTTGGTTTCAATCTTTGTAAAGCTAGGCTTTCTATTATGCACAACACACCACTATCTATCTATTCCATTTTCCTTTTATTTAGTTAAACTCCAATCTCCTTACTTATTTACTCTCTTAACTTATAAAATAAGTAACATTTATAATATAATAGATAATATAATTTAACATCTATATTTATTATTCCAAATTCTCTGGTAAATGGACTGGTACTTATATAGTGCTTTTCTACTCTAACTGAGCACTCAAAGCACTTTTTACTACAAGCCCCATTCACCCAATCACACACACATTCATACAAGTGCTTTTTTCTTTATCTAAGCACCTAGTCTAACATTCACACACTCAGGGTTCAGTATCTTGCCCAAGGATACTTTAACATGCAGACTGGAGGAGCCAGGGAGCAAAGCACCAACCTTCCGATTGGTAGACCACCCACTCTACAGTACAGTATAGATTTATATTATCTGTACTGATCCTCTGTACATGTTGCAGATCAAATTGTTTCTTCTATCCTTGTGGAATTTTAAAAAGTTACCACTCTTGTTATTTTCAACATTTTAAAATAAATGTATTCCATAGTGTAACAATATTTGCTTGTTAGTTAACAAACAAAGAACAATTAGAAAAATATTGCTTTATAATGGAATAAATTATTTTGGAAATTATCCTGAAAATGCAGGAGGGGTGCATTTTTAAACTCAGCAAGTATACAGCATTATTTTTTCTGTTGTAGGGGCTGTATACCTGATCTACCATGTGCTTATTGCGAATAACATCAACTGGTCAGATTTCAACCTGAATAACCAGGAACTCCTGAAAATAGGACTAGTGGTGTTTTTCTTACAAGTAAGTAGAAGGAAGAGAACAAACTCACAGACACAGACAGACAGATAAGGTACATAAGCAGTAGAGTGTGTGTGCATAGACTATATACATATATGAGCCATGGTTCTCTTTTCCTTTGATTCATTCAGGAACATACTCCCTAAAAATGACGACTTTCATAGAATATTATAAAAATAAAATATTTAAGTGTGTATCTTAGCTTAACAGTTCCTTCAGCTTTAGCAGGTGAACTGTTAACATAGACCCAAAACACTGAATAACATCCAGCCTGTGCCCACTGAACTAAGAAATATGTCTATTAATAAAGTTAAATAATCTTTGAGATGAAAACACAAGTAAAACAGAAGTGGCATAATTTTTTTTTTAAAAATCATTTTGGGGCTCATGCAGCATGTATTAAAATTATTTTATGCCATAAATGTAGAATCTGATTTATCACTGCATGTAGCAGACGAAATTGTGTCTGAAGGTGATTTAGCAGAAAACTTTTTTCCATTATTACATTTGATAATTTACTTTTGATGGCTCACAGCAGGTTTAGTCTAGATTAATTACTTAATAAGACAAAACTTACTGAAATCAACCAAAACTCATTCACACTGATTCTTTAGTAGCCGCAGGTTTAATCAGTCAGTGGTCTCTGTATCCACTACTTACTTGCCTGAGGCATGATAATTATCACATGTTCTAACTATGATCCAAGTTCGGAAGTCTAAAGCACTTTTTTGCACTTTTCAGAAAGATATGTTAATTGGTTCAGAAACATATCTCATTGGTGGTACTGTAGTCTGAGAAAACAGCTACATTTAAATTGTAATTTTGTCCCTCTGACAATAAATTAAAATAGGCTTAATAAATATTTCCTTCATCCCCCATCCCAGGCCTTCTGCTCAGCAGCCTGCCACTGGTTTGGGGTGGTGGCCTGTAAGATTCATGCTGTCAGGATGAGTTTTGCCCTACCTCTATGTTGCACGGGACCTGCAATGCTACTGCTGGGAATGATACTTTTTATAACAGAAGCGGAAAAATTGGCAGGCGCAAAAGAAGGAAACATCTTAGGTGAGATTTTTTTGTTATGCATTATATATAATTTGTTTACGAAGTCAAAGTCAAGTGAAATTGAACTACCCTGTATAAAATGTGACTTGCAATAAGTTTTGCATTCCCTTTTTAACGAATGGGCAGCTTTACCATCTGAGAAAATAAAGTGCCTCATCCACAGCTACCACAAAAGTAAACTTTTGATCAGGGTCATTTGGATAGTTTCTGTTGTCATTATGATTTAAAAAGGGCAAACACAATTGTTTGATAATAAATGGCTCCACCAAACCACTAACCATGAGTGAAAGAAAAGTTTTTATTATCATTCATATTCTCTGAAAAATGGCCAAAAAATCACAAATTCTGCCAGGATATGTAAACTTATGAGCACAACTGTATATATAATGTATTACAATACACCTCATAGTCTTTCTGTGGATCAATGGAACTGCAAAATTTATTGCAAAATAAAGCAAAATTAGAAAAAATATTCCATCATGACCCTTCAGAGGCACCATATCATTCATATGTATAAATTATTATAATTACGAATAAATTAATTATTTAAACTACATGTAATAAATCTGAAAAAAGTTCGTTTTTCTTACAGAATTTTGTGACAGCTTGTTCTTTCTGAGCCAAAAGAACACAACACCTGTGGTTTTACTGGAGCTTACCAGGAGCATGTGTCGGACTTCACTAAACAGGTGTGTTTGTGTGCTGATAAATTTGTAAACAAAATCAAACAGCCTGGTCATTTATAAATTTTATAAATTTTCCCAATGTGAAAAAAATGCCTTAGAAGTATTTATTGTGCAATGTCTTGTGCATTGTCCTATAGCAATATATTAAGTAACCTACAGTATGTACAGATCTCTTCAGTATTTAAACAACTTATATGTGCACACTTGGCTCAAAATATTTATGGACCATTTGATTGACAGCCACTACTTTCAATGGCCTTTTTCCATGATGGCACTGGAGGGTGTGTGCATGTGGTCAGGCTTCGTCACATGTACCTACTATGTATGGAAGATCAAGGTATAAGGAAAAACACAACACACATACCCACAGCTTTACTATGAGAAGAGATAAGTTTTAGGTGAACATAATCCCCCCCAAAAAATGTTTTAAAGTTAGTTTCCAGTCTTAATTTATTCTAAAACTTCATTTAAACTGCCAGAAAATTAATATCATAACATATTGAAGCATATTGTTTTTAAGATCAAATAAAAAAGAAATACACCTAAATACCTCTGTGGCTTACTTTTATTAGGTCCAGCGTATAGAAAGAACATCTCAACTCTTTGTTCGTCGACTGTATGAATCTGCTTTCATTGACCTGTCTCTACTACTCAACACCAAGATGAAGGTACCAAAAGCCAAAACCCAAGAAAGGTAAGTGTGATCTGAGAATAGAGTTTTTCTGTTGAAGATTATTTCAGTATGGTCATAAATTAACCGGGAGAATAAAATTTTTAAAAATCACTGAGGATGATAACGGTGTGCAAATGCAGTAGAGGCACAGACATTTTTTTCAACAAGAAATGCAGCTGCAATGCATAATTTATTTGAAGTGTGTGTAGAAGACATGCTTTTGAAGTTGAATTCATACAAACTGGGTGACTCTAGCAGCACATTTCTCTTTGTAATGACACACGCACAGACGTTGCTGTGACAAAAAATGATGTTGATGTACAACCACAACAAAATTGGAAACTCACCTTTTTGCATTACCAAATTCGTTGCAGCTGCACATGTGTATATTATGAAACCATTGACCCAATGGGTGTGTAACATTAATGAGCCTCAATAGAAGATGTTTCCAAGATGTGGATGTTCACAGCATGAAATGTTTTAAAATTCTGCTGCTTGTCCCTTCCCCTCTCCTTAACAGCCGTGATGAAATGCAGAAGTGTGTGATCTACCTTTGTGCCACCATGTGGCATGAGACCTACGACGAGATGCTTAAGATTCTCACTTCCATGTTCAGGTTAGAGCCAGATGTATAAACCAAGTGTAGGCACAAAAACATGCATATCTGTACCTTTTCTTACAGGTAAATATGATGAGAAATAAAAAATAAGAGAGACAGAATTTAGCTAGCATGTCTTAAGATAGTATTTCTTCTGTTTGCACATACAGACACACAGGATATCAGGATGCATACAAATCCACAATGACTGAGATTTAAAAATGAGCATGCTTAAGCATTTATAAATCTGATGAAAATAATGCGTGTGAGTTTAATGCATCTAGTCCCAGGTGTACTAGTGTCACATACACAGCATGGGTTTAATTTCCCTTTTACATGTCTTTAAAGAGCAACTGAACAGCATATTAAAAACCTTGGTTTAATTTACCTTCACCTGTTTAATTTATCACCAGGCAGGTGTCAGTACACAGGTGAAATTTCTAACCAGAGAGGCAGTTAGAGCTTCTCAGTCTGATGTAAAGTGGTTCTTAAAAATGTAAATAAAAGGTCAAATTCATTAGCTTATGACCTAATATATTCAAGGGCTTAAAATGCCAAGTGTTTGGACTGCTTAACATTTAAAAATGCATTTCCTCTCGTTCTTGTTATTTCCTGTTGTGCATTGACTCACACAAAAAAAAAGACCTAAATGAAAAGGCTTTTGCAGTATTGCTACAGTCATGTTATTGTTTCAGGCTGGACCGTTATCGAGGGGACCCAAAAGAGGAACATAAGGACTGTTTTGACTTTGAGTGCCACATTTACGTAGACGATGCCTTCATGACTGAGGAAGGCACAGGGAAGAGGCTGGTTAATACTTATGTTAATGACTTGACCCGTGTTGTCATTGAGGTTTATAGGTAAGATTATCCCTCTATCAAATGTATGTCTACATATCTATATGGCTCTCTTTCTAACTAACCATCTACACATCCTTCCATTCAGGGTGTTTACTAACAAAGAGCCTGATGATGTGTCGATCATTGAGACCCCCTATGGTGGCAGGCTGATGTTTGTTCTTCCAGAAGGCAACATGCTGTATGTTCACCTAAAAGACAAACAATGCATTAGGAACAAAAAAAGATGGTCCCAGGTACAGATTAGCAGTGATAGTTTCTGTCTCTATATCCCTATTTATGTGTATGTGATTGTGAAATCCACTAAAAACCAATCTCTCAATGAAATGTACAGACTTGTTATCTTTTTTCATGTATTTGAATTGTATGGAATTGAATGGACCCAACATGTGCACAGTCTGATTCTAATATTCTAAATCCTCACACACATAATTTGATGTTATCAAAACTCATTATTGTTACTTAAATATGTCAAAAAAATACATGTTTTGCCAAAAAAACAATTTACTATTAAATATAAAAGAAAAGCAGCATAGAAAAGCAGCAACTCCTAAACTAGCATATTTTTTATATTTTCTATATCTAAATAAATGTTAATAGTTTCAGTGCTATTCAGTGCTCTATTGTCCTGCATGCAATTATTAATATTTATTCTAAGCTAGGTTTGGACACTGGAATGTTAATTAAATATGCTGTTAATTAATTATGTCTTCAACTATATCTGTAAATGAATGAAAATGCTTAAAATTTAAGAAGTGCTTCGTAGTATTGCAAATATAATCATTTCGTATTTTCTATCTGTGTGATGAAAGTTAAATTAATGTGACAAATCACCTCTCTCAAAGTTTTTGTGGGACATCTAGATTATTATGCCTTGTGTCTGAAAAAAGGTTATTCTTGGATTTTAACATTCAATATTGTTGTTTTTTTTTTTTTTCTTAGATAATGTACATGTATTACCTGCTGGGCTGGAAGGGCTACATTGTCAAGAACCCTCAAAAGATCCCAGTAAGACTTTCCAGCTTTTTGAATCAACTTATTTTGACATTGTGTATAAGTTATTATAATTTTTTAATTATATATCTTATTTTTTTCTAGCAATCAAATAACTTTTCCAGAGCCAGTTTGGTCTCTTTGGATGGTGAGACTTTCTTGTTGCCTCAGTATGACAATGACAACAAGCGCAAATTCATCGCAGATGACAACACGTACATTCTGGCTCTTGACGGAGACACCGACTTCCATCCTAAAGCTGTGATTCTACTTGTAGACAGGTGAGCAGCAGACCAGTCAACTTGTTGATTTCTGTCATGGCTCAGAATTGAGATCATTTCCCACCATAAATCACTGATACTACTGTAGACAATAAATACGTATTAATTTTGTCAGTTATTTTGTCATCCGGCCAGTTAGAAAATTTTGTTTTCAGTTATCAATGCTTATCAAACATTACAATTAAGAAAAAAATGTTTGCATTAACAGGTTGAGGATGTATGACAATGTAGGTGCAGCATGTGGTAGAATCCATCCTACTGGTATGGGTAAGTAGACATTAAAAAAAAAAAAAACATTGCGTGTTTGATGCATATGTATTCTCACAGATGTATTAATAAATACATTTAAATTCATAAATAAACATTTTAAAAAAGCCTTGTGATGAAACCAAGATTTCGAAATGGATTTGAAGATAAGATCACAAGTCTGAGATTCATGGTCCTCATGGAAAAACCACCATATGATTGTCGCTTGTCAAACTTGGTCTGTGTCTTGTTGCTAAAAACTTATAGGTAAAATAGGTTGGCTAAAAAAGCTGAAGGGAGATGACACCTAAAAACGTGGCCAGCCTCTTTATCAGGCTATAGGTGAGCAGAATGAAGTGGCCACAGGTGTACCTAATAACGTGGCCAGTCATTTTATTAGGCACAGAGGTGTCGATAATAAAATGCCACTGGTGTACCTAACACAGTGGCTGGCCACTCTATGAGGCCACAGGTCTCCCTAATAAAATAACCACATTTGTACCTAATAAATTGGCTGGCTACTTTTTTAGGGACACAAGTGTACCTAATAAAGTGGCCACAAGTGTACCTTGCAGCTAGTTTAAATGTCATGACTAATATGATTTTCCCCATTCAGTATGCCTACAGTTAAAATTACAGACAGTCACTGACACTGACAGAAGAATAAATAGGTTTAAATGGGGTGAAAATGCAACCATTTGTCTGAGAAAGAGGCAAGGCTGTGCTTTGAAAACACATCAAATGTTTCCACCAATCAGAGATTGGCTTATATTATAGTGATTTTTAAAAAGTCCCAAAAAGGGGCTCCACAAAACTGTGGTAGGTTGTTTCTGGTTTTTTCCAGAAATCCTCGATCAAATTATTATGGGAGTGTATGGAGCAGTTAGATGGCATACCTCTCACTCAGACGCCCCCAGATCAAAAAGTGCACATCTGCTGGCTTTGAGGAAGACGTTTTGGAAAGAGGACAATTTTTCCTATGATTTGAGGGTAAAATAGTAGCGTAGACTGCAAATTGTGGACTCACTGGCCAGTCAAAGAGAAAATTTTCATAGGAGTTTTTTCCTTCTCCCACTCTGTCGGTTATTTAGTCCACTGTAGTTCTCGACATTCTGCCCACTAAAATGTATGGGATTTTTTTTTTTTGTGACAAATTGTTAAATAATTTGAAAACAGTAAAACATACACCAAAACTTTATAGAAGCTCGCAACACAAAACTGAGATAGTCATTTTGGAGTTTGATTTGAAAAGGTGCAAAAGTTTTGGAAGAATAATAAAGAATAATAAACTTTTTTCCCTACGCCATCATATAGTGGGATTTTTGCTTTGCTACCTTTCTGATAGCTGTGTGATGTTTTTTTAAGCTCTCTATACATGATGGACTAACTTAGAAACAATGTGCTGCATGCTGGCATGTGCCCTTTTGAACCTTTCAACATGACTGTTATTCTTTGACTTCCTTTTTTTCATCTTTTTCTATTTGTATGTCTCTGTGACTCACCCTGCCTGCCATCCCAGGTCCCATGGTGTGGTACCAGAAGTTTGAGTATGCAGTAGGTCACTGGCTCCAGAAGACAGCAGAACATGTATTTGGTTCTGTGCTGTGCAGTCCAGGATGCTTCAGTCTGTTTAGAGGGTCTGCCTTGATGGATGACCATGTTTTAAAGAGATACTCAACAACTGCACAAAGAGCTCAAGAATATGTGCAATATGATCAAGGTTGGTAAACACAACCACAGGATCAGCAAACATTTTTTTTTTATCTTGCCTAGTTTGTTTTCTTAATGTTTAGACTCTGTGTCTCTTTTTTTTATTTTCTGTGTGTTTGTGTACTCTTCTAGGGGAGGATCGATGGCTGTGTACTTTGCTATTGCAGCAAGGGTGGCGTGTCGAGTACAATGCTGCATCAGATGCATACACCAACTCACCACAGGAATTTAAAGAGTTTTACAACCAGAGGAGACGATGGGGACCTTCAACATTGGCTAATACACTGGACCTTCTCCACAGGCTAGTGTTACATGTTATTAATAATAGCAGGGTTTCATTCTATGGCCATCCAGCTTTTTACTTCAAATATTAAATAAAACATTAAATCATTTTTTTCATCTTTGTTTAGATTCTTAATTTGATGGTTTCCACATCATGTTTATAGGATATAATTCCTAGAAACATTTTTACTGTCATACTAACTCTTTTGTGGTTGTGAATCTTAGTGGTTCAGAGACAGTGAAGAGAAACCAGTCAATCTCCGGGCTTTACATCTTCTACCAGATGTTCACTGTTGGATCTTCTATCCTGGGACCTGCCTCTGTGACTCTCATGATAGCAAGTAGGTTTAGGCCTAGTTAGGGACTCAGTGTTTGCAGCAGAGCTAATATTTTCATGTCCTGTACCATTAAGTTGCAGCTTGTCTCATATCCTTTGAGCTGCTTCATTTCATTAAACTTGCTAGTTAGCGATTATGGAACATATGAACACTTATTTTTGATGTTTTATCTATAAGTGTGAAATAGATGACAAGTTCCTGCATGCCACTGGCTCAGCTTTAGTTAAGTGTATCCTACAGATTTCCTCAGAAACCTGTGACTGTCTTTAAATCATGCTACTCTGCAACACGGAAGTCATTTTTCACAATAGAATGACAGTAACTGAGTGAATCCCGGCAGGAAAAGTCATATTCCTCCAGCAGCTACAGTAGCTGTGGTGTGCTGTTTCATTTTAAGACCACTCTCATAAAGTAAGTTGTGTAATAACTTGTTGAAAGGTTTGACTTAACAGACTTCAGATGCCTTAATTGTTCTTTGTGGTGTCAATAAACTTAATTTTATCACAGGCAAATGGAAACACACGAAACTCCTTTAAAATTCTTCAGATCCAAGTTCACTGCATGTCACACAATAACATCTTTACTGTACGGTATAAATTTTGTTGTGTGTCAGATTATAACAAACATATGCAAATTTGTTTTTATAAAGCAATTATTACAATTAGCAATTACAAATTCCCTTATAAGGGTTTACTGTGAGAAGTGAATTAAAAGAAGATACAGAGTTTGTAAGTGTGAAATTCTCTGACAGGTCATTTGATAATTGTACTCTTTGATTGGCCCAGATTGATTGCCCAGTCACATTATATAGGATGCTAGACTAGTGTACTGCCTCATGGATTAATGACTGTGTCAACCAGTTAACTTGCAGTTTGCATCCATCCCATCTTTAGTTCTTGAGTTATGGTGTTGAATAATAGTCCAAAAATAGTTTACTTTTTGCCTGTTTAATATGTGAAATATCATTCCATCATTTTGTTATACTTTTCTGGGAGATATTGCCATTACTTTTTTTCATTATTCTTTGAGTTATGGCTTCATAGCCTGTTTGTTAAGGTCACAATGACTTTAGAACATTGCCCACCCAATTCAAATATTTTAGAGAATATGCAAAAATGCTACATTTGTACTGTCCAAATGCTAATACTTTTATGCAGCAAAAAAGCAGCAAAAAGAACAACTAAAAAGGATGAAACATTAATTCTGCACAATGAGTTTAAGAGTCTGAGTTGTTGCAGTTTGTAAACATCCTGGGAGCAAAACTTGGTACAAAAATGTATAATCTGAACTTTGATGCAGTCATTTTTGTCAAAGGTTATCAGTCATCAGTTTCACTGAAGGTAACTATGTAACACCAGTTTTCATTAAAACACTTATGGGCTTGGCCCAACTTAAGACAGACTTTGTAATAACCTGTAATGGTAACTACAGGGAAACTCACTTAACAAAGTCCGTCTGCATTAATAATTCTTCTCTCTCCCTCCATCCTTTCCTACCAGGTGCCTTCCAGTTCGTCTTCAAAATCCCTGGTACACAGTCCATCATCATCGCATGTGCTCCCCCCGTGTTCTACATCATTGTCTGTTTTATAACAAAGGCTAATACCCAAATAACCATTGCTGCCATTATGAGTATTCTGTATGCATTCCTCATGACTGCATCATTCTTTTCCATCATTGGTGGGTAAAATCTTATTTTGACTTTATATTGCCGTATTTACATGTTTATCAAATAAATATATATTAAATATACTAATGCCATTTCCCCTTTTAGGTGACATGGTGATTCAGGAAACCTTCTTGACCCCCACTGGACTGTTTTTGATTTCAATGGCAATCATGTACTTGATAACAGCTTTACTCCACCCTCAGGAGTTTAGTATGTTTATATTATTATAAACATTATTTCACATTTTTATGTTATGTTATGTTGCTTTATGTGATGTTTTTTGTTTTGTTTTGTTTCTTCCAGTGTTGATTGTCTATGGTCTGATGTATTTCATCTGCATCCCCAGTGGATATCTCCTATTGACCATCTACTCACTGGTTAACATGAACAATGTGTCCTGGGGCACAAGGGAATCCAACAAGTAATGCAGTTTAATTAAGAGCGGTAGTATTTTAGGCCAATGTTTGTTTAATTTACTATCATTAAAAAGCGAGAAATTAATCCCCCCTACCTACCTACCCACCCTGTTAATAATATTAGCAATAATAATATAGGAATCAAAACAGGAGTGCAAAATTTCAACAAAGACAAAAATTGAAATCTCAGACAGAAAAATTCAACCTGACAGTGCAAACATGAAGCAAAACTCATATTAAGACAAGAGTTCAGAAGATCTGAACAGGTGATCGGTGAAGCTGCTGTGCTCACTGCCAGAGCTATGTGCCTGAAATGACCATATTAAGAATATGTCTTCTCTTTGACATCATAAAGATCCAAGAGTAGAAAAACTGTGTGAAACTAAGCCTTTAGAGCAGTCTGAACCACAGTTTTTGGCTCACAGGGATTACTTACACACACACAAATTTTTTGAAATTTCATCCAAGTTGAAGGTGAGCATTGTGAGCAGAACTTTTAGCTGACAAAATCAATCAGTTCATCCACTGCCTGTTGCATATTTGAGGCTCATCTATGAGGCATCAATAAACAGCGCACATAAACACATAAGACAGCAGGGAATTGATTTATTTTCTAATCATGTAATCCCTGTTATCACCCTTTCTGACTGTCCCTCCTGATACCTGTCTGTCTCTGTTAGGGGAGGAGGAGAAGATAAGAAAAAACACAATCTTCTGTGTGACAAAACCTGTAAACTCTGCTGCTGGGACATGAAGATACAGGTATGGTCACCAGACAGCTCCTGACATACCTGTCAGCAGGTGGCAGATGAATTAATTAATGAAATCCTGTTGTTTTGCAGATAACCCAGGAAACAGAGAATCTGATAATTCAGCAGATCACAGGTCAGGCTGCACAGCAAGTCCCAGCCAACACAACCACCAACAATAACACACCTCTACACCCAGCCTTAATGTTGGAGCCTCAAACCAGACAAGACACCACAAAAGAAGAAGCCAGGGAAGAGGTTGCAAAACATCCAGCTGTTGAACTGAAGAACAAGGCAACAAAGAGCAGTGACCTGGGTTCCAGTAGCAGGTATCATTTTTTTTTCTTCCCTGTTATTTGGTCAATAAATTCTCTCTAATATCGTATGGTCATTACCCTCCAGTATACAATATAAAGCGCCTTGAGGCGACAGTTGTTGTGATTTGGTGCTATATAAATCAAACTGAATTGAATTAATTATTTTAGTCAGTCCACCAGAAATCTTTGCTGCCATTAAGTAAAAAACGTTACATTCTGCTGGCCTTGAAAATGATACAGTTCAGTTCAAGTCTCAAACTGAGCAAAGCTGTTTGTAAGGACAAAAACAGATGTGCAATAGCATTAAGAAACTCATACAACAAAACCTTTGACAACAAGTGCATGTGCCGTGTGCAGTGATGACGGTGCTGATAAAAGGAGCATAATGAGTTCATCTGACGAAGAAGACCACGATGATGATGATGATGACTATATGATTTGTGAGGCAGCAGAAGAGCTTCCTGCTGCTGGTGAGAAACACTTTAAATGTATATTGGTCCCAAGTACAACACACTGTCATTTCCAGCTATACATTATGTAGATCACAATATACATAGCACATAGACTAGAATAAAGATGCTATCTGTGTTTGTGTGTATGCAGACTGGGTGCACCCAGTGAAAGAAGAATTTTTGAAGAAGCTGACTTATGCCAACATGAAGAGAAATCTACAAGAACAAATACGGTAAATAATAAACATCATCCAAGTATTTGTATTTTTTATATAATATATATTGCAACTGTGTAATTAAACTGCTTTTCTTCCCCTCAGATATGCACTCCGTAACAAAGATTATGACGACGTATGTGATGACTTGGTCCTAATGTTAACAGACACACTCAATGTAGAGCTCAGTTCAGTGGGGCCTGAAGACATTTTGTCAGACATTCAGCTGGAGGAATTACAACATGCACTGAACAGACAGGTGATGACAATTGATCTGGTTAAAATAAAATAATGACATGTTGCTTTTAAAACAAAATGGGATGAGTTTGAGAGGAAACCTATTTCCAAAGTTGTTAATCTTTTGAAAACCAAACTTCTACTGCAGAAAAGGAATGACTAACTTGACTTCTCTCTATCTCAGGCAAGGCAAACTCTTAAGACCAATCGATTGGAGAAGTTAGAAAAGAGAGTAAAGAGAGCCATTGAGAAAACACTCGCTGCCCCAGAAGTGCAAAAGCTAGATGAGGTAAGATGCTTATTCAGTCCCCGGGTCTGTGAGATGCAAGTAGTGTACATCTGTTAGCAAGGAGTAGTTAGGATCAGCTGTACAGCTGAAAATTTTACAGATTAAAAATTGTATTTGAAATGGGTATTTGAAAAGAAGTATTACTATATTACTATGCACGGTAGATGTAAAAGTTTCTCAATTTTACCTTTAGTTTTTAGTAATTAACGGATGGCCAGAAAAGTAACCATCCTGAATTGCTATAAAATTAATATTTGCTAAATGGAACTATTCAGTTGAACAATGGAGCAAATAATAAAAAAAATAAAGAAAATTATACTGAATGCATGTTTTTGTGTGTATTCAGAATGAGAACGACTTCTGGATCAAGCTAATCGAGCGGTACCTGACACCGATCCAGAATACTAAAGAACATCAGGAGGAGGTCAGCAGGGAACTAAAGTCACTGCGAAACAAGGTCAGCAATCTGCCTTTACTGTTTCAGAAAACATGTCCTTTTCTTATTTTTGTGGCATGAATTGTGTCTCGAATCAAGCCTGTGTCTTCATTGTTTTGATGTTCAAATACTGACAATGACAAGTTTTGTTTACTAATTACAGTACAAACAACTGGATCTTCTAGAGTCAGGGAAGTGCCAGAGACAAGTCAAACAGAAAGCCTTTTTATGTTTGTTAATATTCTGATAATGTTCAGTCAGCCACACATCTGTCAAAAGCGAATTCTCTTCTCTTCTGGAGGTAGAAAATCTGTCCAGACTAACTTGGTCCTTTCTTTGGAAGCTGTTTTGATTTTCTTAACACACACTTTTGTTTCTCAGGGTACAGTGTTAAAGATTAAAAAATTACAATTCAAGCCCAACCAAATTATAAAAAGCAGCTTTTTTTTTCTGTTAATCCCAGACTGACTGAGTAATTGATGTTGAGATCAGGGCTCTGTGAAAGCTACAACACCTGCAGCAGGGCTCCTTGGTGTTCTCATTGCTGAGGATAATTCTTTATGATTCTGGCTGTATGTCTGGTGTACCTGCCTTGCTGCAGAATGAATTTGTATTGTATTATCTAATGTGTGTAAAATGTTTGCATAGTACCACTTATGCAGTAATGACTGGCTGATTTCTCAGTCATGCTCCAATTAGAAATCTATTTGGTTACTTTGTTAGATAACAAATTATTAAGAAAAAATACCCTGCTGGGTCAGGTTGCAGGTTGGGAGTGATATTTTCTTGATCTTTATAAGACATTCATCTACTTGAAATGTAACAAAATAGGTATTATTTGTTGTATATTAGGATTATTAAATTCTCTTAACTCTTCACAGGCGGTCTTCCTGTATTTCATCGTCAACGTGCTTTGGGTGGTAGCTACCTTCTTCTTGCAGGCCATTGGAAATGATGTCATCAGCATCAAGATCCCAAAGTTATATCCAAATGGAACTGAAAGTGGAGAATACCTCAAGGTTGGGACCTACAACAGGCAGTGCTAAATGCATGTGCTGCAGTTAAAGAGGAGTTAAAGGAGGATTGGGACATCTTTTTAAATAACTGTTTGTACTCCTGTAACTCCTACTAAAATGAATGACCAGTATTGTTGTATTTTTTCTGACAGGTGGAGCCTCTCACCTTGATGTTTCTGTTGTCTTTTGCTGTTCTTCTCATTGTCCAGTTTCTGGCTATGTTATATCACAGGTAAACGTGCTGAATTCACATCGCTTCAGATTTAACATTTTTTCACAGGCTGTATTTTTGACAAATTCAGTGACCTTGAAAACTAAGCAGGGCAATCCAGCAGGCTTGACTGAGAAGCAGAGAAATTTAATCAAAGTTATTAATCTGGCGCTGAATATTCCCCCCTCATCATGAGCAGGGAGTGTTTGAGTTCAGTCTTCATGAGAGTTATAATGATTTTGTCCTTGTCACTATTGTCCATCGATTTCTTCATTTTTACTTTCCCACATTTTCTCCTCGTGTTTCATCCTTGTTCCTTTTTGTTTTCAGAGTCTACACCCTGATCCATGTGGTGTCCTATCGCAGCTCAGAGAAAGACTACAAACAGAACGATGATGTAAGTAATTACACTCAAAAACACACACGAATAATCAAGAGGCTTGATTATGTTCAGGCACTATGTAACTTGAGCCCCTAACAGACCAGCGTTAAAGGAAGAAAACCAAACTGCCAACTGACTTAACGTCATTAAGACAACAAAATAAATTAAAGAATAACTACACACATCCAAACTTCGTAAACACTAAAACATAACAGCAGCTACTTCAGGCAGTCAAATATGGCAATAAACATTAAAATTTTAAGGACCAACTAAAGTATTCAAAGCAAGCCTGGAGTTTCACGTAGTGCAGCCCAACACAGCTGACATCCAAACACTATAGGGTCTCTGACAGGATTCACATACATTATGGTGTAATCACAATAAAGCAATTAAATATTTGTTTTAATCATAACCAAAACTTCAATAAAAAGTGATTGAATTTAAAAAAGAAAACAAACAGTAGTATAAGGCTGGAACACATAAGCAAAATTAAGTTTATAAATGTCAAATGTTCTGTACTGTTTAGTACATTTCTAACCCATTTAGCATTAAATCTTACCGACTGAACTGCAGAACTTTTTAACTTGTTGAAAACAAGTTAAAAAGTACCAAAAAGGTCATCAGCTTCCATGTGGTTTTCAATGAAATATTAAATTTTAAAATAGCATGACAAAATTAATTTTAAGAGCTTTTGGTTTTACTTACTTTTTGTTACTTCAGTTACTTATGTGTCCCTGCAGGACAAAAGGCTACTTAAACATGTTAAATTATTTATAAACTGTACAATAATTTAAAATAGTTATTAATCATTAATAGAATGGTTCACTTTTATATAAGCATATGGTATTCATACACAAAATACACAAAAATGTTCTCTTATGACTTTCTACTTCTTAATTAAGAGAAAAAAAAAACGTAATTATGTAAACCAGATTCATTAATTATAAGAAAAGGCGAAAGTGGGTAACAATCATCACTGTACATAAGAAAATGGGTGTAATTGTAATGCACTTCAAACCATTTTGAAAAATGTCATGTTAAAATCATTGTGTGTGAGTAAGTGTAAACTTTCATAAGAAACAAAGTATAATTTGTCTAATGAGCATCATTTTATATTTGTTTACATTTTGGAAAATTAAATATCCCACATTAGCTATTAAGTTTCTTTTTTTTATACGTTAACTATCACTGAATTTTTTAATACTGACGAATTCTTAAAAATATGATGATTGTACAGCGAGTTCTGAAGAGTACCCATTTCTGTTCAATTGGTTTGTTGCATAAAGATCTCATTACAACTCTTAGCTCTTAATAGCTAATTTGGGGTACAAAACTTTTCTAAACAAACAGAAAGAAAAAATAAGGGTCCATTTGCAGCACACAGTGCGGCTCATTGAATGCATTCACTGGAGATGGAATTGAAACTTCTGAGGAAAATAACAGCAGTAGTGGAAGAAGCAATAAGAGCCTTAACTTAAGTAAAAGTACTAATACAAGAAAGAAAAAATACTTCTCCTCGAGCATCAGTGCATCCTTTCAGTTACTGGATGAAGTGAGAGTATAGAAATATCAACAATTGTTAGACATATGTAAGTGGCTGGTAGAGTTATACACTTTAATAATTTAGAGCATTGATCCCAAGCTTTGGGTTCATGCACCTTTAAAGGGTTAGATAAATCTGATGGGTATGATGTGATAATACAGGAACAAAGAAAAGCAAAGGAAAGAAAGGAAAGCACAAATTGTTTAAACTTTGTAAAATATTTGATAATTTTACTTCTTTGGACATTCGTTTCATTATTCTATTTGAAGAGTTTAAATTAAGCTAATTGAGAAGTTCACTGTGGAACTGAAAACAACCTTAAAACATTACAATAAACCTGAATATGGCTTGCCTCTAGGAGGTCATAAGCTTTTTTTTTTTTCTTTTTAATGATATATCTTTTTAAATTTTAATTTGAAAGGTAACTACAGCTGTCAGTTCCTTGGCAGGTCGATACAGGAGTGCAAAGTACAACAGATGAAATGCACAATAAATCCCTCAAATTCCAATCATGTGCAAGGTTAAGTTCAAGTGAACAGTCTTGCCATAGACGCTGAATTTAGTGCCTTAAACCATTTCAAGATTCCAACAATGTAGTCTCAGTGAAACCAGTTAACATACAGCTCCTTGTAAAGAAGTATATTTCAACCCTCCATAACCCTAACCCAGATACAGTATCTTTTCAATAGGTCTTGATTTAGTATTTTATCTAAAATATACATTTCAGTTATCTAAATAAATCCTAATTACGAATAAAGCTGGATGCAACAAAGATGATAGCAAAACATTTCACATCTGAGACACCCTCATTCAGTTTAAAGCATAGAGACTCTTGTATTGTGGAAAATGTTGATTTCCTTGTCAGTGTAGTCTACCAAATCTTTTTTCTGTCATTTAGGACGACATTGATGAAGATGCCTACACTGTGGAGAACCCCACAGCTAATGGACTTTTTGTGACAACTGAAGACTTGTAGTCAGAAACAAGAAGATATAACTACAGAGACACAACAACCAGCCTACACTGGCATCATCAGCAAGCTTCTTACCACCTAAGCGCTGTTTCCTCCACTGCAGTTCATTTTCCTCAGCTTTCACTATGCATTAAACACTGTACATTCTGGTCATGATCATACTACACACTGTCACACAGTCCTTGTAGACATCCCATGTCTTCAGCTTTCCATCACAGGAAATAATTTACTTTTTATCTATTGTATAGCAGCTGTTTTGCCTCCCAGTATAATCCAGCAAGGGAGGCCAAATGGCACAGGGGAAATCAGTCAGAACAGATCCAATAAACTTTGTTTGTCATTGCACAATGAATTATTAACATGTGAGAATGGGATCTAACACAATAATATCAAAGCATGGAGTGGTTTTAATGATCAGCTGTTTCATTTTAATATAATTGCTCATAAGATTTGTATTTTTGCTATCAGAACTATAGTTGAATCCATCAGGTTTACTGATTTACTCCCCCCCACTGTACAACTCTTGGATGGCTGAAACAAATCAAAAAAGCTCTTTGAATAAGATGCATTTTAAGTTTACTGAAAAATCTGTGTAAATCTGGTTCTTTTTCAACTGTTGCATCAAAATCAATAAAAGGAACTACAGTACTGGGCTACATGAAGAGGAAAGCATACACAGACATCTGTCTGATATTTGTGAAAAGTGTACATCTGAATTCCTTGTCAACATTAAGCAGATACTTGCAGGAATGCAGGAAACAGTGCCAGTAATGCAATATTTGCACATAAACTGTTAAGTTTAAGAAATTGTTAAGAGTTTATTGTTAAGCCTTGTTTTATATTGTGGTGTAATTTAGACTGTGTTGCCTTTATAATATTGTGTCGAGATAATATAATTATGTGTGCCAATTAGGACAATGCACAATATAAAAAAAATAAATAAATACTAGTACTAGTAATATTATTGTAAAAATTATTGTGGGCAATATGCTTGCATTGAAAAAAAGAAAAAGACATTGTATAATGACAGTACAAGCTGCCTGTAAACAATTTAAGCTTACAACTTCTGATCTATACTGAACATAGTAAAATGAATGTTTTACGTGTTGTGACTCAACTTTGTTTCCTAATAGCAACATGTGACTCATTTAAATAATTAAATTTACATTATGCAAATTTCAAATTGTCTATTTTTTGCTGTTTGCTTTTTGCTGTTTGTGTTTGTGAATCGCTACCTTATCGTAGTGGAGGGGTTTGTGTGTCCCAGGGATCCCAGGGGCTATGTTGTAGGGGGGCTTTTGCCCCCTGGTAGGGTCTCCCATGGTAAATTGGTCCTGGGTGAAGGACCAGGCAAAGAGCGATTCAGAAGACCCTTATGAGTACAAGAACAAGGGAACAGTTCACCCTGCCCGGGATAGGGTTACCGGGGGCCCGCCCTGGAGCCAGACCTGGGGAGGGTGCTCCAGGGGGAGTGCCTGGTGGCCGGGCCTTAGCCCATGGGATCGTAGCCCGAAGAGGAGACATGGACCTCCTGTAGGCCCACCACCCGCAGGAGGCGCCATAGGGGTCGTGTGCTGTGTGCCGGGCAGCGGCCAAGGGCGCAGACCGATCCCCGACTACCGAGGCTGGCGATTGGGACATGGAACGTCACCTCTCTGGTGGGGAAGGAGCCTGAGCTAGTGCGTGAGGTTGAGAGGTACCGGCTAGGTATAGTCGGACTCACCTTAACGCACGGCTTGTTTCTTCACGACTCTGAAACCAGTCTCCTGGAGAGGGGCTGGACTCTGTTCTGGTCTGGAGTTGCCTTCGGTGAGAGGCGACGGGCTGGTGTGGGTATCCTGGTATCCCCTCGGCTTGCTGCCTGTACGTTGGAGTTTCACCCAGTGGACGAGAGGGTTGGTTCCCTGCGCCTTCGGGTGGGGGAACAGGTCCTGATTGTCGTCTGTGCTTATGCGCCAAATGACAGTTCAGAGTACCCGGCCTTCTTGGAGTCCCTGGGTGGGGTGCTCGAAGGTGCTCCACCTGGAGACTCTGTCGTCT
>VUQS01074570.1:13461-31265 GCA_015108495.1 Heterochromis multidens | reverse complement strand
TAAAAAAAAATTTTTTTTTTAATATTTTTAAAAAATATTTTTTTTTTTTTTTTTTTTTTTTATATATAATGCAGATTTATTGGTAATGTATCCATTCTCTTTTATTACATGTAATTTTGTTTTATGTATTCTATTGAAGTTCAGTTGCGATGTGGATGTAGTTTTCCTTGTAGGAGTTCCACGAGACTTGATGAGACAAAAATGCACAGATCTGGGAGCAGTGCTTCCGTCCCAACACGCCACTTAAAAAAAAATTATACAATTATACAATCTGACCCACAGTCAGATTTGGCGTTGTAGACCTCACTGCCGAGATCTCGCGATATTTGAGTGACGACATTTCCTGTGCGCACCGTGATTTTTTTAAACGGCCCAATAAACGGAGGCGGCTGGATGCTTCAGCTCGAACAGCCCAATCAGAAGGCTTTAAAGCAGGAATTTAAAGGTCTGTGCGGCGTTTTTGGTATGCCACAATTTCTGCTCGAGCAACAGGTAAGCATATGTTAACTACTTACTGATATTTTTAAAATAATTTAGAAAAAAAAAAAAGTTGTCTTTCTGTGTGGCGAATACTGTACTTGCATTTTCTAGCTGAGCCGGCGGCCTGATAGCTCATGTGAAATAAGCAATAATGCCACACGTATTCCTGCGCGATCACGAGGTAGCTCGGAGTGCTTAAGTACTTCTTTTAAATTTCTTTGCAGGAATAAACACCACTAGACGCTATTTTATTTTTCCCCCGCTGCTGCTGACCTCTCCTGTCGCTTGAAAATGTCTGAGAACGCCGCGCGTCTGAACCAGTTCAAGAACAAAGGCAAAGATGTCAATGTGAGTTTTATCGGAACAAATCTGCATTATTCACAACTGTTAGCCGAAGACCTGAAGTTGTGCAACTTGATTTATTTTATTATTTGAAATAAATGCAGGAGCTTCGACGCAGGAGGGTGGAGGTGAACGTCGAGCTGCGCAAGGCCAAGAAAGATGATCAGATTTTTAAGAGGAGAAATGTGACTGCGATGCCCGACGAAGCCACTTCTCCTCTACAAGAAAGAAGCCAGAACTGTCAGGTGAGCCCTTGAACGCGTCATTTGCTGTATTACTTCAGTCTGGCACAGATTAAATACTAAAAGCTGCAGTCTAGTCCAACAGTTAAGAGCTACATGGGTTGGCTTTTGCCTGGTCAGCCTGAAACTCTGTCTTCTCTTGCTGCACCACAAAAGCCAGTTTAAAATGTGCATGTCCCATAAACACCTTCCTTTCATCTGTTCTGTGCAGGGGCTCAGGCAGTGGACGGTGGAGGAAATTGTTGCAGGACTGAACAGTGGGAATTCTGAGTCCCAGCTCCAGGCTACACAGGCTGCACGGTAATGACAGTCCATTAAATAAACAGTTCTTGTGTTTTTTGTTTTGTTTTTTAAAAGCTACATAACTACTGGCACAGTAACTCTTATTGTACCGTCCTGAACACAGGAAGCTGCTGTCTCGTGACAAACATCCTCCCATTGACCAGATGATCAGTGCTGGTCTGATCCCCAAGTTTGTCTCCTTCCTGGGACACGTGGACTGCCCTCCAATCCAGTTCGAGGCGTCCTGGGCTCTGACTAACATTGCCTCTGGGACGTCTGAGCAGACTGCTGCTGTTGTGGCAGGCGGGGCCATTCCTGCCTTTATTAGCCTGGTCACATCCCCCCACCAACACATCAGTGAGCAGGCGATCTGGGCCCTTGGAAATATTGCTGGTAATTATAGAAAAATTCATATTTTATTTTAATTGCAGTTGTGAACAAGTCAGATTTGCAGTCATTATTATTTTTTCCCCTTCTGTTTAGGTGATGGATCAGCTCTTAGAGACAAAGTCATCAAGCATGGAGCTGTGACCCCTCTCCTCAGTCTGCTGGCTGTCCCTGACCTCAGTGTATTTAGTGTAAGTGTTGACTTTATGTTTCTTTTTTTCTTTTTCTTTTTTTCTTTCTTTAATCCATGTTTATATCAGGAAAAGTTTACTGAAATGATCACTCTATCATTTATTCTCCTCATTGGCCACTAGGTGGTTTCCTAACTCAAATATTCCTGTCAAACTGACCTCGTGCACCTCTCTCATATTTGACCTCTTTGTAGGCTGGCTACCTGAGAAATGTGACCTGGACACTGTCAAACCTCTGCCGCAACAAGAACCCCTCCCCTCCTATGCCTGCCATCCAGCAGATTTTACCCGCTCTTGTCCGGCTGCTACACCACGATGACCTGGAGGTGTTGGCTGACGCGTGTTGGGCTGTTTCATACCTGACAGATGGCCCTAATGAACGCATTCAGGTGGTGATCCAAACCGGTTTGATTCCTCGCCTGGTGAATCTGCTTGGCTTTGAAGTCTTGCCTGTGGTTGTACGTATAAAGTCTCACTTGTGTTGCTTTTATGTACATAAGAAGGGTGTATCACCATTTTTTGTTTCCATCACCCTGAGGTGCAACTCCTAGTATTGTCACTGGTCATATAACGCGCCCTCTCACCTTTCCTTCAGACTCCTGCGCTCCGCGCCATCGGCAACATTGTGACTGGGACAGATGAGCAGACGCAGGCGGTGCTGGATGCTGGAGCCCTGGCCATGTTCCACCCACTTCTTCGCCACAAAAAAGTTAACATTCAGAAGGAGGCAGCCTGGACTCTGTCCAACATCACAGCAGGAAAGGACTCTCAAATCCAGGAGGTCATCAATGCAGGCCTCGTTCCATACATGGTTCAGCTGCTTGTACAGGTATGTTTTGTTGTATTTGTATCACTAGTAGAGAACATACTTTTTTTTTTTTTGCGCTCTGTGACATATGCTGTCCTTTTGTCTGCAGGGAGACTACAAAACTCAGAAAGAGGCTGTTTGGGCAGTTACAAACTTCACCAGTGGGGGCACTGTTCAGCAGGTGGTCTACCTTGTTCAAGCCAATGTGATTGAGCCTCTTCTGAGTCTCCTCTCCTCTAAGGACAGCAAAACTATCCTCGTCATCTTGGATGCCATTACCAATATTTTCATGGTGAGTCCATCGTTTTGTTTTGTTGCCAGATTTGATGAGTCGGTTTGTTTGTTTTTTGTTTTTTGTTTTTTTCGTTGCTAGGTTGCTGAAAATTTCTTGCTGATGTGTGTTTTGTTCTTAGGCTGGGGATAAAATTGGTGAGTCCGACAAGCTGAGTCTAATGATCGAAGAATGCGGTGGACTGGACAAGATCGAGGCGCTGCAGTCTCACGAGAATGAGATGGTCTACAAAGCTGCTCTGAACCTGATTGAGAAATACTTCTCTGATGAGGTGGGTACAGTCCTGAAGGTGGATTTCCAAAATTAACATTTCTGTGCTGATAAATGTTCTAATACATGTTTGTTTGTTTTTGTTTTTGTTTTTGTTTTTTTGTTTTTTTAAAGGAGGAAGTTGTGCAGAGTGTTGCCCCAGAAGCAACAGGTGATGGTTACGCGTTCCAGATCAGTGAGAACCAGAGCACTTTCAATTTCTAGATGACCTAATACTTCTCCCCTCCCTACTGTGCGTCCTTTTTGTGTGTGTGTGTGTGTGTGGTTTTACTGTTTTCTGTTTGTATGTATTGTACATACTGTTTTAACATGACTGATAAAGCAAGTTTGTAAATAAAGTTGTCAGATCGTGTGTGTGGTTTTAGTTCATTGTACTGATATAGATGTCTGTAGTGTAGATGGCCATAGTGCATTTACAATAATTGCAGTTAGTAAGTTTGAAGCTTATTTACAAAACAAATACTTAAAATGCATTTACAATCATGATGCCAATCATATCCAGAGCTTATAGATAGGGGCCTGGTAATTTCCAACGTGCATCTTAATACTAACCTAAACTGCTAAATAAAATAACTGAATATTACTTGAACGATCCTAAAGTATAGTGACACTAATACAAGAGATCCAGACAGTGGCACAAGTTACTGAGAACTATGAAAACCCCAGCCATACAGGGTTTTAGGATTGAACACCCATTAGTAGCAGCTGTTGTCTCAAGCTCCTTTTAAAAGACAGAGAAAGATGTTGACATTCTTAGAGAGCTTTGAAGTTTGTTCCAAATCTGTGGTCCTCTGCAGGTCACACTAAAACTTGCACATTTAAGTTTGTATTTCTTATTAAGAGTTTAAGAGTTCCTTCCCCCTCCCTTTACATGTATGAGAGGGGAAAGTAGGTTGGGATAAGATGGCAGACATGTCAGGTTATGACAGCCTTTCCATGAGTAAGGAAAGTTTTGAAGTGGCTACTCTCCCTCCCCAGTCTTGTAATGAATGATGCTCCAGTTCAATTCACTTGTATTTATAAAGCGCCAATCCACAATAGTCACCTCAAGGCACTTTATATTGTAAAGACCATACTATAATACAGAGAAACCTCCAAAATCAGATGACCCCCTATGAGCAAGCACTTGGCAACAGTGGGAAGGAAAAACTCCCTTTTAACAGGAAGAAACCTCTGGCAGAATCAGGCTCAGGGAGGTGCAGCCATCTACTGCGACTGGTTGGCGATGAGGGGAGGAAGACAGGACAAAAGACACACTGTGGAGGACAGCTGGAGATTAATAACTATAAACTTAAATACAGAGTGGTGTATAAACACAGAGAGAGTGAAAAAGAAACACTCAGACGCCCCCAGCAGACTGGGCCTATTGCAGTGTAACTAAGGGAGGGGTCAGGGTCACCTGATCCAGCCCCAACTATATGCTTTATAAAAAAAGGAAAGTTTTAAACCTAATCTTAAAAGCTCCTGAATCCAAACTGGGAGCTGGTTCCAAGAAGAGGGACCTGAAAGCTGAAGGCTCTGCCTCCCATTTTATTTTTAAATACCTTAGGAACCACAAGTAAGCCAGCAGACCTCCTTGTGGTTCCTAGGCTTACATCAACACCCACACTTAATTCTGGGTGTTAATGCAAGCCTGAGTCTAACTGGAGCTGATTCCTAGTCAAGTGTGGCCCAAAATTGTCTGGAATCTTTTGACTTGATGCGATTATGGTCCATGGTTCCTAGTGTAATTCTACTGTTTATATTGACATAGCATAAGTATAAATTTCAAATGAAAATCACAGCACCTACCTTGGGATTTCCCCATATATAATACACAGGAAGGGGTTTAGTAAGGAATAGCTTTGGCTCAAAAGAGAAAAGCAAACCTTATCCAAAGATGAGATCACAATGATTGCAGAGGGAAAGGAAACCAGAAAATACATTATTTGTTGGCCTACAGCAGAGGTGGGGGATTAATTTTCCCAAAGGGCCACATGAGAAACTGGGACTGTTGTGGAGGACAGCACTACTAAGCTTTTAAAGAGATAAAAAATTAATGTTGAGCAGAATTGAGTCCAGCTTATTGGTGTGGCCCTCCACAACAGTCCCAGTTTCTCATGTGGCCCTTTGGGAAAATTAATCCCCCACCTCTGCTGTAGGCCAACAAATAATGTATTTTCTGGTTTCCTTTCCCTCTGCAATCATTGTGATCTCATCTTTGGATAAAGTCTTCTTGCAACCAGAGGAATCACCCTGCTGGCCATTACAAAGAATCCAGTTTTAAGACACTTGGCTTCACTTTTCAAAAAGCTTTTTCCCATATATTTTTTTTTTTCAATCAGGTGGCCAAGACATGTGGTCCCTTGGGAAAATGAATTGCCCAACCCGGAAGAGCATCAGACTGGGAGTGTGTTACTGGTGCAGTGTATGAGGTGGGTCAGAAAGAAGGAACTTTGAAGTTCACCCGTCTTGGCTGCACGCAGCCCCAAAGTACATTATGTCTACATAATCAACAGCAAAATCAATCTACATCAAACCAGGACTTTGCATAGAGAATTTCAACATCATTTTTTATTAATATAGTAACTTCTTATATCTGGCTTTCTATTTAAGTAATCTCCAAGCTCAAAATTGAAGTGAGTGTTATAAATGAGTCCTGTTTCATCTCAAATTGCCCAGACCAGTAAAAAGAATCTCAAAAATAATCTATGAAAAAAAAAATCAGAATTTCTTCCATCTTTAATAAGTCTAAAGATGTACAAGTGCATTTTGAGAACGTTCACATTTAATGAGTCATCCATCAAAAAAAAAACAAAAAAATCATAAAGAGCCTGAGATGGTTTAAAAAACTTTTTTCCCCACATTTTACTAGTGCATTTTGTCATATTTTGCTTTTAGAGAAACAGCTTTTCCACCTTCACTAAGCGCTAAAGCTTTTGTCCCCCCCCAGTATTTCAAGCTTTTTCCCATATTTTGTGTTTTTCTTTTTTTATGTGGGGGTTGAAAGGTGGCTAGAAGCTCACTTAATACAGCCTATTGCTGAAACATGAAGATAAACTCTATTTATCCCAAAAGGTGAGAAATTCCTATGTTACAACCATAGACTGTAAATAAAAAATGGACGTGGCTTCCAGGTCTGAAAAGTGAAGCCAGTGCAGAAGTGTCTTAAACCTGCATTATTTTTAATGGCCAGCAAGGTGATTCCTCTGGTTGCAAAAAGACTTGTAGTTGTATCAAAGTCTATGGGAAAACAGCCCTCGGCTCCCTTGCTCCGTGACCTCAGCAAACACTTTCCTGATTAGTTTATGATGTCACTCACTCATTTCAGATCATATTGACTAAAATGTTATAAATTATTGTCATTATTAAAGTCAGAAGGGAGAAATATTCAGGGTATGTTCATTGGCTAATGTCTGGTCAGTCACAAGTCCTTGGTTTCCCATCAGAGTCGTTCCTTTATACTCTATGATTATAGCAGCCAAGACATTAAACACAACTTATATCAGAATAGCCGAAATGAAGCAGAATAACTTGGCAGCAGCGCACTGGTTGCAAGTGGGAGAGCTAATATAGCATGGAGGAAGCTAACAGCAAAGGGTCAGCAGCCTGGAGGTGCTTCACTCTGGCTACACCAACAGCTTTTATTTGTGTGTTTGCAGTAGGTTTTAGACTGAAAGATTAGACTTGTGACCCTCCTGTCTCCGGACAGCTGACAACAAGCCGGCTAAACAACAACAGCTGGTTATAAGGTAACTTTATGCCAGCTAATGTTAGGCTCGAGTGTCCTAAAAATCAGACTTTCCCTCTGATAAACAGTTTGATTACATTCTCACATCATATGAGAGTTTATTCACTAAATGTCAGAGTCCAACAATGTTAGATCCACTTCAAAGACAGTTTCACTAATGCCGCCTAACAGCAGCAAAAACAGCAACGCTTACCGACAGAAAAGTTCAGGATATCCTCAACCACTCACCTCAGTATCACTGTCATCAGACAGAAGTGAGCTTCACTGACTTATCGACTTGTATCAGACTCCTTTCACAAAGTTTTACAGCCTTCTCTGGAGTAAAAATACGTGGACACCACTGCAGATGAACGGCGGCCAGAGTTGTTTGTCCTGCAGCAGCCACTGTAGATATGGTAAGAAAACAGAACTAAGTTGACTGCAATCTGCAATCTACTGACATCTAGTTGTCAGATTTTACACACTGTAACTTTAAGCTATTTATGTTTATGTACATTTGTTTGCATGGTGAACTTATTGGATCAGACTGTTAGAAATATCACTTCTGTCCTCAAGGCCAGCATCATAAACTCAGGTTTGAGACGGTCTCAGCATGAAGTCAAAGAGGCTTGAAAGTGTGAGAGCTTGAGTTTAAGTCGGAGAGTGCTTTTTTAAAATGTAGTTTTATTGTAATCAATTAAGAGATAGTAGAAAACAATTCTTGAACACAAATTTTCTCTTGCTAGAAAGTCTAACAAGGACGTCTAGGTGATTTTAAAGACAAGCCTCGAGCCAATGTCCGTTTTGGAACTATTTTTTAACCATGACTAGACTGCCAGATGAAGGTTATTCAGTGCTGAAATACTGGGGGATAATTTTCAGTGACTTACATTGAAGAATGCAACTTATTATTTATCAGATTAATAGATAATTAATAAGATACCCACAGCCAAAGTGTCTGTATCAAATGGGAACAATGAAACAAAAGACAAGAGCTCAATTAAATAGGAAAAAATGTATAAGATAGGGCCTATTATTCTAAGAGCAGAATACTTTGGCAGGGTGGTGTATGGGTGCCTATAGCCCTACAGACTGTAGCTACGCCCCTGTTAAAAGTCATAAAGCGCTATAAACACGGGGAGCTGGGTTGTCCGTGCCATCAAAGGCGGTGCTGCTCATCACCAACCCGAGCACACACCGGGGGGACCTGTGTGTGATTCATAGTTATGTGCCACATGTTGGAGAAATGTTTCACTCCCACAAAGCGTGTTGTCGTCACTGGTCAGCTCCCAGCAGCAGCCTCCTGAAGGGGGATCTACCCCGGAGGGCTCCGCAGTTCAACTCTCGACGAGCAGAGGGGGACTCTCACAGTCCGAAGCAGAGGCTCTCTCCGAAGATGTGAAGATAAGCAGCGCCGCGGCTCCACACTAGCTCGTTCACACGCTTCAGTAACGGCAGCGTCATTTCTAGTAAATGCAATTTGCAGCAGCGCTTCACTCGCGCTTTTCTTTTTTCTTTTCCTTAATTTTTCTCATTTGTGAGCGATCGCTATGGCAGTTCAGTCCACATCCGGGCCACAATGCTTTGACTCCATTATTGTCTAAAACTGGCGGAGAGGTTGATAAACCTTGTCATTTTTTGCATTCAAAGAGACATTTTTTTGTACGTGCAGTGAAGGCTGGGGTCGAGAGGAGATGTCTAACCAAGGAGTTCGGCGGAATGGCCCCGTGAAGCTGCGATTAACAGGTAGCCTGTAACGCTTTTAAATCCCCAAATATTCCCACACACTAGCTAAGAAGGCTCGGTGTATTTGCTGGCTGGGAACAGTTCCCATGGGCTACGGAGTTGGCTTGCCGCCGGTTCTTTCTACTCTCATTTGCACAGTTTTGTTAACAGCAACAACGTATTTAAATGACTAGTTGACTTTACAGTGCTAAGGCATGCAGGAAAAGCGGGCCGGCATATGTGGGAATAAGGCTTAATGTGGATATTGTTCTTGGAAATAGTCTCAGCCTTGTGATTGTCGCCAGTAAAGCACCACCAGCCATAACACTGGTACCCGGGTAGCTACAATAACGAGCTGCTCATCGATTATCAAACCATCGTGTGTAATAGTGTGTAATTTTTTTATTTACTTATTTATTTTTTTCCCAACAAAAGGAGGCTTTACAACTGACAGACGGGCTCACATAAAGTTGGCTAGCTGAACGTAGCATAAGCCAGACTGGCTTCCCAGTTAGCTGTAATCAAGCCTTTATGCCAGGACAAGCTTCGGCTGAGATGATAAGCAGCTCAGGTCACAGGAGTCTGCAGCTGAACAGTGAGCGAGCAGTGTGCCAGAACCGACACACAGCTGCCCCCTTTGTTCGTTATCGCTGTTAGAGCAGGTCTCTATTAAGTAGTGTCCCTGAACCCATGGCTCCCCTTTTTTTTACTTCTACGTTATGATTCACTCGGAAAAACTTGAATGTCAATTTGTTGGGAAGTAGCATTCAGCTGTGCTGGTCTGCTCGGGCATGTCGAGCTCCTCTGCCTCAGCACAGTCAGGAGGAAAAAGGTTTACATGAGAGCAGCACACTGTTTTGACTGGGAGAGGGGTCAGACGGCTGCCCCCCTTCTTTTGATGTACGCCAAGGGTCCGACCTGAATCCAATTCAAGGGCTGTCTGTTCCGCCAGGAACTGCCGAGGGAAATATTTAAGTTGGTGCTGTTTCTGATAGGAACAAGTGGAGATGAGAGGGAGGGGATCTCAGTGAGGTGAGCGGGAGAGATGCAGGGTGGCCAAGGACAGGAAGCTTTCAGCAACAGTCTCAGCGGTCGCTCCACAATGAAGCAAAAACGGGGTACTCATCATTCACACAGTTATAGGAGTTTGTATGCTTTAAAAACGGTTAGGTTCCTTTTCCTTAATTTCTTTGTCTCCTCAGTGATGTTCCTCAGAGACATTCATTATTTTATGCTTTTCCTTACTTTCTATCATTTATAAACTGTTACAATAATGGATGCTCATAACAAAGATGGCCAAAGTTTTAAATAATGATGTCAGTGTACAAGTGATCCCTGGGTACCAAAACCTCTGGCTTCAGACTGCTTTGAAGCCTGAATTTCAAACAGTTTTTTTTTCTACTCTTGGCTCTGTATGATGTCAATAAGAGGGGGGAGGGGGGGCATCCCTAATATGGTCATTTCAGGCTCAGAAGCCCCCAGGGACAGCCAATCAGGAGCTAACACGGCTTGTTTCAGACAGTGCATGAACTTAGAAGCAATATAAGATAAATAAGGATTACTTTTGAACTGTGTGTCATGCAAAGCTACTCCAGTAGACTTGATGTGGAGGTGGAGATGAGCATAATACAAATCTTGGTTGTGAATTAGTTTGTCGCTGCAGCCGTCTCCTGGTGGAATTTGAAGAATGTATGTCTACTGTGAGGAGGGGGGGGGATGTAGAGAGCGGGACCTCGCAGCGCACCTCTCCTGTTGAAGCTTAGTGATACTTTACACCCATCAGGACTCAATATTATACTTATAAAGGAGCAAGAGAATTGTCTCTCAGTGTACTTGCATGTTTTTTTTTCAGTAACACCAGCTATCCCTACTTATGGAAGCTTTTTTTCAGACTTATGTAATATTGTCCTATGTCATCCATATGATCCACTCTGTCCCTTAGCTCAGGCCATCGCGTTCTCTTGTTCTCCAGCTTGTGCAAAGCAGGGCTCACAGGAGGCTCTGTAGGAGGGCAGCCCAAGAAAGTGAGGCTTCACTCCATGTTGTCATTATGTGTTTCTTTGTTTAGCCCTGCACAGCTGTGTATACTAGGCCGATTAGACCGCCACATAAGAACCAACGAGCCCAGAGAGTGTCATTGCTACATCGTAGCTGCATGTTGTCATCTCCAGTGGAGTCAGTTTTTTTTTTTTTTTGACACATAGCTTGCTGATGAATTTCTTCCCTCGGCAGGTTGTGAATGATGAGTTGTTACATTTAAACAGGCTTGTAACTCTTTGCGTTGTAGGCGTCTCTCCTCGCTGGCAAGCCTCCTGTCCATTTAAAGCAGATGTTGCAGATGTTTGGCGGCTATTAAAGTGGAAAAAAAATATCACAAGCAAGCTGCTAAAACCAACACTTGGGGGTGAGAATTGCCCGTCGACTCCTGGGGGCAGGTTTCCATTATAATCTGCAGCTGATGCCTGCTGAGTTATGTCACGACACAAACACGGCTAATGGCGTAACATTACATCACGTGCACCTAAATTAAATTGCTAAGGCACGGCTCGTCGCTTCGTCCGATCATTCTTAAATTCTGTCATGCACGCAGAGCTTCTGGAATAACTTGGGCCACTTTCCATGATCCGTGCCTGAATGATTCAAACTTTGCAGAAAAGAGAACACATCCTTCTTGTTTGCTGCAAATGTGGAACCACAAGCTGTTGTCATAGGAGTGAAATCAGAGCCATAAAACCAGAGATGGTCAAAAGATGTGCAGGAGAATAATAAACGAGCATAAGCTTTTTAAGCATATGGTTTGCTCATCTGAATTCTTTGGCGCGGTGCGGACCGGCGAAGAGAGCTATCTCAGTGGGATTCCCTAGAATTCTCCATTTGCATTCCCACCTCTTCCTCTCTGAGTCACTCCTGTTCTTTCCGACTGTAAGCCTCTTCCCTCTCAGACCAGGGTCCAAAGCATATTTCACTCCCACCCTTGCTAACCGAACTTCCTCCGTACTCTCCAATCCTCTTTCTGCCTGTTGCTCTCTGTTGTTAGTTTTTCTTTTTAAAAAAAAAAAAAGAAAAAAAAATCACAAATGATCAGGATTTCACAGTGCTGCAGGATTTTCTGCAAACAGAAATACCAGCACTGTTATTTTTCATGAAGCAGTTGCAAAATACCCGTTGAATGAACACAGAGAAAAAAAACAGACTTATTTGAAAGATGCAACAAAGGCCCAGTGTGGCTTGGAGTGAAAGGCTTCGGTCTTTCTTTTTTAAAGATTTTTTTTATTGCGAGTACTCGCTTTTCAGTGCCGCTCGGTTTGACTGTCTCCAGACGGGGGTCTTTGGATGCTGGTTAATTGAAGAAGAAACCCCCACAGCTGGGCACAGATGGGGCTGTGGAGGCACAGGACCTGATCATCAAGAATGTTTTAATGTGGTCTGAGCTGGCGCTTGGTGTATTCATGTGGTCTCAGTCAGAGCCATTTTTACAGAGTGGCTGTATGGAAGTGATTTGGGTGCATCTGGGTGTTCAGACAGGATACACTGTAAATACATAGTGATTAGCTGCATGTGGTGAAATGTTGACTCTGCTCAGCCCATCATAGTCATGCATTTTGAGCAAACATTTCCACATTTTGCTTTTGACAGGTTGTAAAAGAAAAGAAGAAATAATAGCTAAAAAAGACCAGGGAGGGGTGGGTGTGTGTGTGTGTGGGGGGGGGAATAACAAGGGTGGAGGAATAAAGGAGGGGAATGTAACGAGCAATTACGGCACATCATTTGTAAACATTTTCCTTCCCCCCCACTGTGAGCCTCCCATAATTTTAAATTGTCCCATCAATTAATTGACTGGCTGGAGTTGGCTTTCCTGTTGGTTCAGCTGCTCCTCGATGAGGACAAAGCCTTCTGCGGTTGCTCTACCCTCAACTGCCGCCAGCAACGGCACAGAGGAGACCAGATGTAGCAGGCGGGAGAGAAGAGTGGGCAGCTTTGTAGAGAGGAAGTGCTCCCCAGACTCGAACACTTGTCCAAACGTCACCCCTGACAGGTGGGGAGCAGAGCAGTCTAGATTCCCTCTTTTGAGGTTCCCTTATGATAATAAGTAAAGTGAAGAAATGCAGTCATATTACTCAGCGGGACTTTAGGCGTCTTGTGTGTTGCTTATGTCACTGGGTGGCTCACAGCTTTATCCTCTCGCTGAATTATAACAGTGTGCATGGGTTTGATTAGTGGGCAGCATGTGTGGTTTGGGGAGACTGGCTCTTCCTGCTGAGCAGAGCTTCAACACTTCATATTGGTTGCTTTGTAATATTAATATTCAAACAAACAGTATTTTCCTCTATCCAAAAACTCAGTTTTATTTGGTGTCTGAAAGAACAGAGAAAATCACCTGCTGTGTTCTCTGTTTATACTCAAGTTTTCGACAGTAGAGATTCTCAGCTAGGGCTACCTGCACCCCAGGGGATTACTTCTGCAGTTACCGATGGGGTACAAAGCTCATAGTGAAGTCCCTCTAGAAGCAAGGCTCACCACTCATGAGCCACCTTGGTAGCTTCTCCAGAGCTGTTATTTGGGCAGTAATTTTGAGTCCCCTGTTTAAATGAAAGGGTAGAGAGTCATAACTGTAAATTCAGAGTTCATCAGAACATGTATATCTAGGCATGTATAGAGTCACCAGTCAACTTTCACTAATGAAATGCTTCAAAGTTTGGTGACTTGCACCAAAATAAGGTTTACAAAGCTTGAGTTATACTTCTACCATGCATATGCAACGTTATCCAGCATTAGAGCTTCACACTAATGGCTCAGTACAGACCACAGTCTCTGGCTTCTCCCACCAGAGCACCACCCAAATGCCAAGAAAGAAACCACTGAGAGCTCTTATCGATAACTTTACTGTGATATCGAGTAAAGTTGAAACTGTGAATCACAACTGTGCCCATGCTTTAGTCCAACAACACAACTGCTTAAAATTTTTTTACTGGCTCAGCTGCTGATTGGCTCTTTAGTGTGAGTGGGGGGGGGAAACCAATCATAGATTTCTATTCAGGATTTGGTGAGTGCCATATCTCTTTCTTGTAATGTCTCTGCTGATAGCCAGGAATAATAAATGAATCAAATAGTAAAACTTCCAGCAAATGTCTGTTACTCCAAGTTAATAATGGTATGACTGTGACCTTGCTCAGTCTGATATAATTAGTCACTCAGAGAAAGTATCAGTGTAAGTGCATGTTGGGCAATGTGTTAAAATTTTCCAGCTTGCCACCATCAGTCTGATGGTGCCAGTATATTTTCAGAGGTGTGTGTTGGTGTGCAGCTGAACACCTTACCTGTATTAGCTGATGCTTGCAGTTATAACCCCAATCAGTCTGTCTATTGGAGGTTTTAACTGAAAGGTCAACCTGCATCAGCCAACATTCTTTGTAGGACTTGGTGATTAATCAAAATTTCAATTAAATTATGATTTTTGGCGTTTGGTGATTATTAAAACATGATAACTGGGATACAGAGATTAAACAATTAATTGCATTAATTTTCACTTTTTTTCCCCCCTGGTATAAATCAAGTGCACCACTTTTGTCCCTCCCTAAAAGCCCAGCCTCACTTGCTGTTTAGTTCAGCTCCAGCCAAGATAACTAAAAGAGAGCTTTCAGTCAACAAGATCTATGTAGAGGTTTCCATAGGTGAACCTCTCTCACGTGGTCCACTTTTAGGACGTGCAGCAGTTGATCATCGACTTTGAGCCTCTGTCGCTCTCCCAGTGACGACAATTCAGGTCTCCCAAGACACGCAAGTCTGCTGCTGTCTGGGCCTCTGTTCGCCCCAGACTTCCTGTAGTGGAGGTTGCAGGCCTTTATGCTTTTATTTGATAGCGGCAGTAGTGATAGACAGGAAAGTGGAGCTGCAGGTATAGGTATAGGCAACAATCTAGATTGATAAAGAGCACTACAGGCTAGATCAGGGGGGAAAAAAATGTAAATTTGATTTTGGGTTTAACTGTTCCGTTAAAGTGTTTTTGGCTGCTGTCACAAGAGTGTCTGCACCCCTGTTCTCAAGCCTGTGTGGCATGCCTCACATGTAGGGTGTACTGCCTCACCTTCTGGCCCATTTAAACACTCTAAACACACACAGATGTACTTCTCTTGCACTTTGTGTCAAATCACCCTCCAGGTAGAGAAGGATGATCATGTCTGCTCTCTTGTCTTGAGGCAGGGACTATCTCCATTCCTATGTTTTATGCAGTTGATGTGCTGGAAGCCATGGTTAATTACAGTTCATAAAGAATTTAGATTAGCAGGGTGTATTCAGGGTCCAGGATGAGTCAGATCAGGATCTCTACGCTCCAGGATCACACTGGTAGTGTGCCTTCTGTAGGCCTGAGACCATCTCTTTGCCCTTGGAGAAGTGCTAATCCTGCAGGGTGGTTTGGGGAAGACCTTCTTCAAAGGCCTGCTCTCTTAACCTGGCTGTGGTGGTTAATGGGCCTGAATTGGATTAGTGGTGAGTGCGAGGGAGGGAAGCTTGAGTGAAAACTAAACCGATTCTTGCCCGCAGGCTCTTCTCCTATCATCCCTGCTTGGCTGTTATACACGCTGTCCGTCCCAGAAGCCCAACCCTCCCACCCCCAGCTCCATTTCTTGCCTACTTCCCAAACTACTTCTCCCTTTGAAGTTAGAAACTCTACTTGGGGGTATTTTTTCCATTACAGAGTTGCATGCATATCCAATATCAGTCCAGAACTCTGTTTGACTTTAGATGCCCTTGGATGTCTAAAACAGTGTATACTGAAGAATAGTATACTTTGCATCAGACATTATCATTATATCTTATTTTACTGACAATTAGAGTCAGGGTAACTTGGGTCAGAGTTACCAAAGTCTGCATGAAGCTTGTGTTCTCTTTCATCTGATCATTAGGATGTCTGCTATTATTATTATTATTATTATTATTATTATTATTATTATTATTATATCACTCATTATTATTATTATAATATCAGTCAGCCCAAGTGAGATCGCTCAGCAAGTTTGCACAAAGTCTCATTAGCACTGATAAACATCCAGGCATGCAGGGGTCATTTCGCTTTCCCTAGAAACAGAGGTGGAGGCAGGGCGGTCAGAACGTTCCTGCCCCGCTGTCTGACGGAGGAGGAGGAGGAGGAGGAGGTGGTGGTGGTAACCTGATGTTAATTCTTTGACGTGCTAGCTCTGCTTTAAACTTGGACGGATATGGGTTGACAAGATTATCTGTGTAACTCTGACTAACCTTAAGCAGATGGGGTGCTCTCTAGTCTCCCAGTGTTACCAACTCAAAGAGGGGCGTTGGTGCTAAAGCCACAAGACGCCAACAGCTGACTGGAAATGTCTGTTCATGCCTCAGCCTGACGTTTGAACCCCCTTGAGTGCTCTTAGGAGACAGGATCAGAAGAGAGATGTTTATATTCACACCAGATCACATTTCTAATGGCATCTCCTCTGAAGTTGAACAAACACACCACTGGATTCCTGTATAGTAAAAAAATCTGACTGCGTACGCACAGAGAAGCAAATATGATATTTCAGCAGTGTTTTTTCTTTTTTTTTTTTGGTCCTCCCTAACATACCTGCCATACTTGCCTACTCACCATCCGCTGTCTACTCTCAAATGACTGTCTGGTTGATAAGAGTTGTGGATTTGCAGGAAGTCACTTAAGAAACCAAACTTCAGATCCAACCAAAACTGGGAGTGCCTGGTGAGTCGGCTCTCAGGCAGATGCTACAGACACTGAAGTCATTCATGTTTAGAGATGTAGCCTGATATCTGCTATTAACCCATATTATGGGCAAAGCGCTTGATGTACAAATTGCTTAAGACTTAAAGCTCCTTTTTTAAAAGACTTTTTGTATCCTGATGTCACCTTTGCCTGAGTTTCTTACAGCTGAATGAAGCTTGAATGCTGTATTACATCAACAGGAGGGCAAACCAATACAGCGAGAGACATAACTATTTGTGTAGATAATTTTTTTTTTTTTTTATAGATAAACATATCTAAGCTTGTCTTTGAAACATCTGCATACCTATACACCTTAGTAAGAAATTAAAAGAAATGGGTTAAGCTATATAAAATGAGCATTTGATGCCCTGAGCTAGGCGCTTATGTTTTTCTAAACATGCAACAGGAAATAATCAAGCCTTCAGGGCCCTGCAGTGCATGCCTACTCATTATTTAGTCAGCACAGTTTCTTTCATCTACTGACCAAACAGGACTCAGACTCGGAGTTTAAATTGTCCTCTTTGTAGCCACATTGGGTTGTAAAATCTCTGCCATTATTGCCACACAGTTGTTGTTGTTGAATTATTCCAGGCCTAAATTGACCACCATTGGTATTGCGGGTATATAGTGCTGTTAACCCCTTCAGCTGCTCTGGGTCTTAACAACTTTTTCTGGTTGAAACCCAGCTTTACATTCTGTGCTGCTGGCGATATAGCCACCCACTGACAGTCCTGCTTTTTCCCCCCAACAAAAATATTGCTTTTTGCAGAGCAGTCAAATTTAAAATACTCATTAACTGCAACGATTTGCAGTGTTTCCTGCACATATTTATTTCAGTGTAGCCAGAAAAGTATATTTGGTAACCCATCTTTGGAATTTTTCCACCTATCTGAAAGAGCAATTCTATCTGCACTGGTTTTACTAGTGGATGATCCCCCTCAGTCTTATTTTAAAAGTTAATTTGCTACTAAGCAGCTAGCCCTGGCCTCCCAATCTCATATTTCTGCTGTCTCTCCAGAAAGCTTCTCATCCTATGATCAGACATGGTTCAACTCCACCATCTTGGACCACAACTGGCGACTGTACTTTGGCTCTGGATATCTCTGATATCTGGAGAACCTGCAGCCAGTGGAGAGCTGTATTCACGTAGCTCATGGAGGCTTCAGAGCAGAGTAGGGACTTCCTTGGCCAGCTGCAGTCTAAGATGATAGAGCCTTTCTGCAGGACGAGACAGAATTCTACTTTATTAAGCTATTATTTCATTTTGGCTGCTGTAACACAGGGATCTCTCAACTTTTAGGCTAAAGCATATCTTTTTTTTTTTTTTTTTTTTTT
>VUQS01074567.1:26199-43437 GCA_015108495.1 Heterochromis multidens | reverse complement strand
TAAAACTCATAAGCAACCCACATGCTCTTAGCCTTCATAAACCATAGACACATAGCTATAATGTGGAATTCATCCATTGTATTCAATTCAATTCAATTTTATTTATATAGCTCCAAATCACAACAACAGTCGCCTCAAGGCGCTTTATATTGTAGGTAAAGACCCTACAATAATACAGAAAACCCCAACAATCAGACGATCCCCTATGAGCAAGCACTTGGCAACAGTGGGAAGGAAAAACTCCCTTTTAACAGGAAGAACCTCCAGCAGAACCAGGCTCAGAGAGGGGCAGTCATCTGCCGCGACCGATTGGGGGTGAGGGGAGGGAGACAGGACACAAACACACTGTGGAGGAGAGCCAGAGATTAATATTGTATAATAAGTTTTCTATCCAGGTTGATACAAACAAAATAAAAAAACATAAATAATTTAAAGAAAACATTTTCACTATTTTTGAATTGATTCTTCTTTCCTATTTAATGATTCTTTATTATCGTATTCCATTTTTATCTGTGGCTTTTCTTGATTTAGTGTCTTTTTTTTGTTGTTGTAAATAATTAAAACAATAGCAAGTATCAGAATGAATCATCTACTTTAATCTAGCATTTATTAAGTAATAAATTTTATTTTATTTTTTTGTTGAAATGTGTTTAGGACCACAGGATAGAGCAATTTATTTTGTCCCCGCTGCACAGCGTTCTTGTGATAAGCTATGAAATGCTGCTGCGCTGCCTGGAGCAGGTATGTTCACCCGGTGTCTCACAGTCTCGTAGTGTGCATTTTACAAAGAAATTGCCTGATCTTTGTGCTTTTATTTTGTAATTTCCTTCTGTTTTCAGGTACAGAAAGTTGATTTTGGTCTTTTAATCTGTGATGAGGGTCACAGATTAAAGAACAGCAGCATCAAAACATCATCAGCCCTCAGCAGCCTCGCATGTAATCGCAGAGTCATACTTACAGGTATACTCAAATGTAAAAGAGATGAGGTGAATTTATAATTTAAGGCGTTCCTGAATGGCAGCTACATCTACTTGCAGAGGTTTTATAATAGGTTGTCTCTGTGCTTTTGAAGGCACTCCAGTACAGAACGACCTGCAGGAGTTCTACGCAATCATTGAGTTTGTGAACCCAGGAATTCTGGGCTCATCGACTGCTTATAGAAAAGTGTATGAGGAAGCAATCCTACGCTCCAGACAACCCTCCTGCACAGAGGTAATGCCATTCCTTTCTTTTTTTTCTGCTTTCTCTTTCCTGTGCAGTCGTTATAAAAACAAGTTTGTCTGGTGTTAAACCTGATCTTATATCTGCCTCTGCCAACAGGAGGAGAAAGTTTTGGGAGAAGAGCGAGCAGCCGAGCTCTCGCGTCTGACTGGTATGTTCATCCTGAGGCGGACGCAGGAAATCATCAACCGCTACCTGCCTCCCCGTCTTGACTGGACGTTGTTCTGCGAGCCGTCCCCTCTGCAGCAAGAGCTGTACAAGCACCTCCTCTGCCACAGAGTCTTCAGGGCCTGCCTTCAGGGCTCCACGCAAACCCACACACATCTGGCCTGCATCACTGCACTGAAAAAGCTCTGTAACCACCCTCGTCTGCTCCACGTCACGGTTAAGGTAATATTCTTTTATGAGCTGGCTGGGGTAAAAATACCTGTGATCATAGTGAAAACTGTAAATAAGTAATCATTAATCCCAGTCCTAACTGTGAGCATGGGTCATTCTGTTTGCAGGAGAGGACAGATGCTGGCTCTGTAGAGAGTTCATTATATGAGGGCCTGGTAGATCTCTTCCCAGAATCCTATTCTTCAGGAGGATTCAACATTGCCGACTCTGGAAAACTGCTGGTTCTTTCAGACCTGCTCGCTGCTATTAGACAGCTCAGCTCTTCAGACAGGTGTGTGTTTGTGTGAGGCTGAGATGCTATTGGGTGTTTGCATCATCACGAGCGTATTTTTTTTACTCTATGTGTTAAACGTCACATTTGAAAGTACATGTACATCTGCAGGGTGGTCGTAGTGTCAAACTACACTCAGACGCTAGACTTGCTCCAGGACCTGTGCGTGCACATGGGCTACACCTTCTGTCGGCTAGACGGACATACCCCCACGAACCAGAGGCAGCGACTGGTCGACAGTTTCAACAGTCCCTATTCTCAGAACTTCCTGTTTTTGCTGAGCTCTAAAGCAGGTGGGGTTGGGCTTAATCTGATCGGTGCTTCCCACCTGGTGCTATATGACATCGACTGGAACCCTGCCAATGACATTCAGGTAAAATGCACACAATTATAGTCTAAAAGGTACAAAACCTCAAAGACTCTTTGCTTTGATGTAGATGGTGTTGCTTATAGTTTCTTCTGTCTTGCATACACACATGTTATCAGGGTAGTTTTATACCTAACCTGTTTAAAAAGGTCTGGTACTTTAGGCAGTTTGATTTAGTTTCTTCAGTCTAGTGTGAAAGCTGTTGATGGGACTCTCATGTAGATTGTTTTTGATATGGAAGCACAACAACAAGATTTTAAAATAGTAGATATGTGATTTTAGCATCAATTCTTAAGTGAAACTACTACTAAATCCAGAAATCATGAGTACAGTAAAAGCTGCATGACTTTCTGTAAGTCCCCAGAATTTGGAGTGTCCTCATCCGCCACAGCTGTTGAGTGAGTCCACGTGTCTGTCAGTGTGACTTCATACTCACGGTTCTTGGTTGTAAAAAATCAGTTTCTTATAATATACAGAATTTCACTCACCAAAACTGGAACAAAAACTTCTTGGATGGTCTTCTAGTACAATTAATTGAACAACCAGCCATATTATTTGTCAGAAAGTTGCATTAATTACTCCAAATGACACTAACACTACAAACCCAGTTGTGAGGTCCAGTTCATAGAATCAAAGGAGGTGAAGCCTGTGTTGGCATCAGCCTGTCACCTACAGCAGCCATATCCTTAATAAAGTTCAAATAAGGGAGGTATAAAAAACAAAATCCTCCCCTCTGTACAGTTGTTATCGAGGGGTAAATTAGCTTTGTAGACCAAACCCATTTTTTGCATCATGCGGTAAATGTGCTAATTTCATCTCTGAAATTAGGCACTTTTAATATGGAAATCTGTGAGAACTGATTTGCTTTTAGAGCTTTGGCACTTCAGCGTTGGCCCAATATTTAAGCCCCAGCAGTTGCTGCTTGGTGCCAACAAAATAAATTGAACAAGTGTGAAGGTGCCCTCATGTACCAGTACATCCAAATCCACCAGATGGCACTGAATACATGTGGGTTATCTTCCACTGCAACTTTTCTTTCTCTTCTGTGTCCAGGCCATGGCTCGGGTGTGGAGAGATGGACAGAAGAAGACTGTGCACATCTATCGTCTTCTCACTGCAGGCAAGAATGCATGAAAATACAAATAACGAACCAAAAAAAATCCACTACACCAACAGTGTTTTAAAGTTTTATGTTACTTCCCCTCAGGCACCATTGAGGAGCGTATATTTCAGCGACAGGTGTCCAAACAGGGGCTTTCTGGAACTGTGGTTGACATGGGGAAAGGGGCAGAGCACACAAGTTTCTCCACCAGTGAACTGCGAGATCTTTTCAGCCTGACTGACACGCCCTGTCTAACTCATGACCTGCTGAACTGTGGCTGCAGCATGGATGGTACACTCAATGGTGGGCTCACAGAAACGCCACACACATTGACACCAGAGCATGAAAAGATTGAAAATCATGCCTCGTTACATCTTTGTTGTCTTCGTTTTCAGCTGTCATAGAGGAGGAGGAGCCGGTTTCAGAGAGGCCCTGCCAGCTCGGTCGCCAAGGTGACCGTAAGGGGGCGGCACAGAAGCATCTCAGCATGTCCGAGCTCATGCAGTGGAGACATTTCTCTGGTGATACACACACCTTCTCTGACCCCTACCTCGATCACACACGAAACAACATTACTTTTGCCTTCCAGACCACCATCTCTCACGCAACCCAGTAAACACCGGACTCAGCCGTTCGTGGCGTGACTCACGCCCGTATAGCTTTCTGCATGAAAGCCTTCAGGTGCTCTGGACTTTGCCAGCCTTGATATGACATGAATTATGCTCCACCACTGCTGCACGTTAAACCGCTGACATTCAGTTTCCAATTGTTTTAAAACTACTGTATTCATGAGATTCTGTGTCTTGTCCTAAAGTTTTCATCTTTTCTTTCTTTATGCAAAATAATTTACTGTAAAATTACATAAAATAAACATAAATGATTAACAAATGTTGAGCATTTGTTAACGATTCAAAAATTCTTGCTGTAGAAAGAGCCACATATAAAATACAGATTTATGTACTATGGATACGACCGTATCCATAGTAATATTTACTGTGTCAGGATTTATGTTTTTGTGGGGTGCCCAGTGAATGGAGAGAATGTGTTTATATTCAAAAGAATTTGTTTACAGCAGTTTGCATAGTAAGTATGCCATCTGGGGATGAACCCCCCCCCCCCATGGGAAGTGCAAAGCATCTCTGGCCTCCATTGTTGTGCTTTAATGTCAGAATTTGTTATGTAATGACCACACGCGTTACTGTCGAGTGAATCTGCTGGGTTCTAGATGTGGGCCATACTGCGATCTGTTTAGTCTATTATTTTGGATAACACTGGTCTGTTCATGCTCTTCAACACAAAGCTGCTGCGTGGGAGTTACAGCATGTAGTTTCTGTGTGTTTGTGTGTGTGTGTGTGTGTGTGTGCACCCAGAATTCACATATGATTTGTGTCTGGGTCTGTCAGATTGACTGAGCTCCAATACAATGTGTGCTTTTACGCAAACAGTGCAATTATCATTTATTCGAGGATCACCACTGTGCGTGATTGTTAAGCAACTTTGTTGTATAATAAATGGGTCTCTGGGATGATAAACTTTGCTGTTATGCATATGACAGTTGGACAATTATGCACACACCTGCTGTTTTTCTGTGGACACAATGGGAACTGAAGCAGTTAGAGCATTTCCTATGCCGGGATTCAGCCTCGTATGAACGTTGCATGCTGTGCAATATATTAATAATGTCATTTTGGTATCAAATGTAGGCCCTCCGGAAGCTCATCGGTTTTGGATATGAAAATCACAGAGGCCAAAGTGCATATTTATAAAAGAAAATAAGAAAATCTTAGTTTTTCAGGAGCTATAAACCAGTGGGTTTTTTATTCACATTTTTCCATAAAAATATCAGACCTCATGGCCACAGTAGCCTGTTTGGGTCCAGTTTGTGACCCATTCAGGGTTAGGCATGAGAAAAAAACGTCCATATTATAAAGTATTGTGTCAATTCCTCTTGCAGTACAATTATTGATAATATACACTGGTGCCAATTATTGATATTTTTATGAAAACATGCACATTCTCTGTAGGGATTCTAAGAGATTTTACTGACCAGTGGTGGCATCTATTAAATTAAACACATCAACACTACAATATGGTGACTAAATGCTGTTAACATATTTAGTCATTTGTGGAACTGGTCTGTCTTTCCTTCCCTGCATGCAGGAATGCCGGATGTTTCCTGGGTGTAAATGAATGTATGTATGCTAACTGGAATGTGCAGGTACCCAATTATTGATTGGTTTGGGGACGTCCAGCTTGTAGATAATTGGCCCCTACATACGGAGCGAGTTGGCTAATCAAGCTCAGTAATAACATGGTCAGCAAACCAGCAGTTTTGGCACTGTGGGCAGGTGCTAAATCCTGCTGGAAAAGGAAATCGGTATCTCCATGAAGCTTGTCAGCAGATGGAAGCATGAATTGATCTAAAATCAACCACCACCAGCATCAGCAGGTGACATGGCCCCCCAAATCATCAGAGACTGCAGAAACTTCACACTGGACTTCAAACACTTTAGATTCTGTGCCTCTTTTTTCTCCTTTGTCCTTGTAAGACACTTCAGATGCTGTCTCTGGTTCAGGAATGGCTTGATATTAGGAATATGACAGCTGTAGCTCCTTTCCTGAAGACCTCAGTGCATGATGGTTCTTGATGCACCAGCCTCAGTCGGCTCGTAGTGAAGCTCTCCCAAGTTCTCGAACCAACTTTTCAAGGTCACAGTCACCGCTGTTGCTTTTGCACCTTTTCCCTTCCAGTGAACTTTCCATTAACATACCTTGATGCAGCCATGATAATCAAAATGAAAAAAAAAAGACTTTAAATATTTCACTTTGTTTAATGAATATAGAAAATTTGAAAGTTTACTTTTTAAAAAAAAATTAAATAATGAAAAAAATGAAAAAATTTCACAATATAATTTTTTTGAGGTGCACTAGGAGTTTTGGTTCCTGTTAATATTTTCTGTCCTCACGATTCTTAGTCTTTCTGTATTTATGTTTTCCTCGTCTTGTCTGTGTTTGCCTCAGCTGTGGTCTTTTCTTGTTTTATTGTTGTGTCTCTTGTTGTTTTACTTCCTTAATGATTGCTTCGGCTGTCCTGATTAGTATTAACTGTTCTATTGCTGGAATAATAGAACACAAAGCATTTAATTATTATTCATAGTTATTATTTTTAATCATAAATGTGAATTAATTTCCTACTAATATGTGTAATATTCACCAGCTTAGTTTAGGCACCATTAAATGGAATCTTCTTGAAAGTTGTTGACATTGTGAATTAAGGACAGCATCTTCACCACAATTGAAAGTCCCTGAGTCCAGACATTAAAAAGACCTGAGACAGAAACCAGTGGTGGCTTAGCAACTGTCACCAAGCAACTTACTACAGCTTCTGCTGTGGCTTGGCTTTGCTGATGTAAGATGCTGTTTGTTGTTTCAGAGCAATCACATTTTGTGTCGCATCTCCTTGTTATTGTTATTGGACACGTGCCGGACTGACGAGTGTCACTCTTCCAAACAGGATATTGATCCAAATCAGGTCTTTGAGGCCATGTGCTGGTGGGTGCATGAGGTGGAATTTGTCTCTCTCTCTGTGTAAAGCTCTTACTGGCCGCCGCTGGCTGAACCTCCAATCCCTCTTTTAAGCGGAGTTCCAGCTTGACGATTTAAAGACCCGGTGTTTGGATTGGGTGAATGACTTTCCGCTGCTGGAGGGGGAGACAGATTGGACATTTAGTCCTTGTGCTCCCAGGACCTGAGTGGAAGATCTAAATATACTGTCACAGCTGGATAGCCAAACCTCTGGCGTTAACCCTCACTGAGGTCGCAGTTCCCGTAATTCATTCATTAACAGTCAAAGCGTCACTGACATTAAAGCTGCATGCGGTTTTAGAAATATTCAGACGTGTGTGCATCAGCACTGACACTAGATGCCATCTGTGGTTCTTACTGTTCATTCAGGATTCAGGATGTAAACTCCATGCTTGGTGTCACCACTGTGGACACACTTGAGCTTTAGCAGATTTATCTAGTTGCTAGCTAACAGTACAGTGGCACAGTGGAATTAATGAACATCTCACATTGTTGAAAAGCAGACTGCCCTCTGAAACAAATGTTCACCATCAGTTAGCTGGAATCCAATGGACAATATTGATTACCCTACTTATTCTCTGATGTTCTCTGCTGCTTCTTTGGTTATTGTTCCTGCACTTCGCTCTCTATAGTTTACAGGTTTAGGAATAGAGGACATAAAATCTAGAAAATCTTAGTTTAAAATCTTGTGTCTCAACTTGATTTTAAAATGTATTTTAGTAACAAGTGCATAGCCAGAAAAGCCAGTAAATTAATGCATGTTAAATTGGTTTGTAATGCGTATAAAGCTTGAGATCCACATGATTAAGATTGTGCTCCCTCCATCTGGTTTCTCTTTATCTTGCTACTTAATAGCTTACACAGATTTGAATGTCCCTCAAATCTGAAGATAGTTTCCTTGTTCTACATCAACAGCACACTGGATGTGGTAAGCTGTCTGCATTCATTTAGACCCCTTTCTAGTCTTACTGATGACTCAAATTAAATTACACTACAAGACACTTTTGTGGTCGGCACAGTGGTAAGCAGTGTCATCTGCACGAGGGTCCTGGGTTCAAATCCAGGATGGGGCCTTTCTGTGTAGAATTTGCCTGTTCTCCCCAGGTCTGCGTGAGCTCTCTCCGGATACTCCAGCTTCTCCCCACAGTCCAAAGACATGCTAGGTTAATTAACTGGTGAATAACCACAGGTGTGGATGTGAGTGTGAATGGTTGTCTCTTTATGTGTGTTAGTCCTCTAAATGACTGGCGACCTGTCCAGAGCTCACCCCACCTCTCGCCCTGTGACAGCTGGGATAGGCTCCAGCACCCCTGTGATGCTGAATTGGAGAAGCAGAAGAAAGTGGATGGATACTTTTGCATATTTGTGCATCCCTTCTATCTCCTGATACCAATGCATCAATAGAACATAATATATAATATATAATAAAAGTAGTCATTACTTAGTGCACTGTGATGAGTTGGGAATTGCGAATGAGACGGTGTAGGTGTTTTGATGGCAATTATTGCACACAACATATCACATATTGATAATCAAAGTGCATATGCACTGCCTGACTTGTGTAGGTTAATGCTGGATAAAGCAAAATAACTGTCAGATATAAAACAAGCTGACACATTCAGACAACAAAAAAAAAAACTCAGTTCTGTAGCATAAATTCCCAAAATGAACATTAATGCTAAAACTCTTACTGGTTCTTTTATGTCTATATTTACTGTACAGGTGGTCAGCTGGCCAAAACATACGCATCTTCTTCTCAGCCTCCAACAGCCTTCACATTTCATTTCAACTTTGACTGAATCTCACAGTTTTCCCGGCTGCTCATTATTTCAGCATTTTGAGCAAAAAGGTGCACACGAAGCACAGGCCATCTTGTAATTTGAGGTTTATTTGCCTTGAAGTGCAGGTACATGACCAATTATCATTGCTACTCTTCCTCCAAGATACATCACCCAAAGTGTAGCAGCCCTCCTTAAATTAATTTCAAATGTTTGCTGGATCTCATTAAATGCAACGAGAAGTCTATTTTACACAAAAGTGGCCATCAGATCAGACTGGGATTAAACCGGGGTTGTACTGGGTACCTTCCATGTATGAACAGGACCTTCATCAAACTGTTTGGTATTAAGCGAAAGAAAAAAATAGGTCACTTCTCACTCTCTGGCCATCAACATCACCCTGCCAATCTGTAGCCAGCCAAAGTGTAACCCTTCCCTCAATCCCCTCCTCCTGACCCTGGTCCTGCTCCAGCACTTAACAAGGATTTAATGTTTCCCAGTCATCTGTCAAGCAGATCAGATCAGAGCTATAATACAGAGCAGCAGGTCCCGCAGATGAGAGCAAAGCCCGTTAGTCCTGAAAGTCCAGAAAAACAACAGTCGGGGGGGAGGAAGCGGCATAATCCCACAATTACTGTAATAACCCTCAGTCGCTGGATCCCTCACTCACAAAGTGCTTTGGCTAATGAGAATTTCATGTTTACGAGTTGAATGCAGTCTCTCTGGACATTTGCGTACGTTGTTAGATAGGTCATTCATAAAATACCAACTGTTTTTTCCAATCCGTTGGCAATATGCTGCTGCCAGTAGCTCTCAGGCTGACATGGCAATCCTCTTCTCTAAGCTTTTATTTAGAAGTTTCTGGCAGGAAGGAGATTCTCTGCCAAAAAAAATATCACTATAAGATGATCATGAGGGTGTCAGGTATGATAAATATCTTTTTTTTTTTTTTTAACCCAGCAGCTGCAGAATTGCACCTAATAAATCTGTGTAGCCAGGGTGTGTTGATTCTGTGATATAAAACTCTGTTATCAGGTTGCGGCCACTCCTTGTGTCTTTACCTTCAGAGTTTGGTCAGCCTCTGATGCAGCCTCATTCACTTCAGTATTAGTGCTAGTTAGATGAAACAAATCTGTGTTTTTGTCTCTGATGTGTTCCTGAAACTTAGTGAATTAATTGCATTTAGTTAAATATTTTTGGAAAAATTGCACAGCTTTTGATACATGATTAATCCAAGCAGGTAGTTTAGTGAATTAAAATAACCTCCTTAAATGAATGCTGTATGCCAACTTAAAGGTCAAGATTGGAAAAACTAGGATTTAGGAACAATATACGCTCTCTTTATTGGTCCGTGTTGATATGAGACATGTCTGTTAATCATCTCCCAGGTTGGCCAGGCAGCAGCAGAGGTGTGGATCATTTATGTTCAGAGAGCTCTCCACATTGATACATGAAATAATAGTAATTACTGACTTTACAGACTCTCAGTTAAAGACTGTTGCTGGTATGTCAGACAAGAGAAACTGACAAATTTGAACACTTAAGATGGTATTTTTCTTGACTTGATGCTTGACTTTTCGGTTAATTAATCACTAATAGCTGCAGCTCTAGGTTGAAATAATAAAAGGAAGTCCCATGAAAAACCTTTAAACTCCATCTTTGCATGCTTTTGGAGTTCCACTTTCCACTAATTTTCGCCACTTCACAACAGTCACCTCAAGGCATCTTCTATAAGGTAAAGACCCTACAGTATTAGAAAGAAAACCCCATCAATCAGATGACCCCTTGTGAGCAAGCACCTGGCGATAGTGGGAAGGAAAAACTCCCTTTTAACAGGAAGAAGCCTCCAGCAGAACCAGGCTGAGGAAGGGGCAGCCATCTACTAAAACTGGTTGGGGTTGAGAGGAAAGAGAAGAGAACAGAGGGAGAGAGAGCCAGAGCTGAATAATTACTATTGATTAAATGCAGAGTGGTGTATAAACACAACGGAGAGGGAAAACAGGTGAGTGAAGAAGAAACACTCAGTGAATCATGGGAAGCCCCCAGCAGCCTAGGTCTATTGCAGCGTAGGGAGGCTTCAGAGTCACCTGATCCAGCCCTAACTATAAGCTTTACCTAAAACAAAAGTTTGAACTCTAATGTTAAAAGTAGAGAGGGTGTCTGTCTCCTGAATCCAAACTGGGAGTTGGTTCTATAGTAGAGGGGCCTAAAAGCTGAAGGCTCTGCCTCCCATTCTACTTTTAGAAACTCTACGACCCACAAGTAAGCCAGCAGTCTGAGAGCGAAGTGCTCTGTTGGGATAATATTACCATATTACTGAAAGCTTTTTGTGCTCTTGACATGTGCCTGTTGCGTTCAGATGGTAGAAGTGTAGGTGGAAAGAACAATACTTGTGGTTGTTCCCACTTGCTGCTGAACATTGCAGCACAAATGTTGTGTACAGAGAAAAACCCTTTATGTGAAACAGTTGCTGTTAACATGTCAGCTTTACAGTATGTTGTCTGCAGGGAAAGGAAAAAAAAAACAGAATGTGAAAAGACTGGATTTTCAAGGTAAAGGACAGCCTGTAAGTCTGAAGTAAAAAGGCTTTCTTAGAAAATATAGAGAATATCTGTGCTTTACAAGATCAGCTATAGAAACTCTGAAACTCTAAGCTGTGTTTTTCTTACACAGAACAGCAAATTTACAGTATGAAGTGAAGGACCCACTTTATCACGAGCTGGCTCCCTTCATCTTTTTCCTCAAGGATGTTCAGTCAGACCAAAGGAGTTTGAATACACTCTATTCATGATAGCTTTTATTATCCACACAACCGTGACCTGCATGCATGGGCTTACACAACGCACCCAAATTTATATAAACTAGATCCCGAGTGCACTACATGCATTATTTATTTAGTTATTTAGCAGGAAAAATGGACAATATTGTGCAATTTATAGGTAAAAGCTAATTTTCATCTGTAGTCCCTGAGCAGAGGCTCCTCATAATTTACACTGTTGAAATTACTAGAACTTATGCAACCTTTTTTTTTTTCTGACCTTCATCTCACAAATTACTGATTTTTCTTTTTTAAAAGTAATTGGAGGTGCACAAGTGAGAAGCATCACAATGGATTTCTTTTTCACAGTAGAAATTTAATTTGGTCATATTATGGTAACAGCACTATGAAACTTAAGCATCCAAATGATTGCTTTATGTGTATACTACCCCTGGGGTCTGGATGAGATTGCTTTTATTTAAAATGGTTGAAATTTTGCTTGTGATGGTGTTAACATTAAACAAATGTAGTTTTAGTTTGAAGATGTTTAATGCAAACTAAAGGTATGTAGGTTAAATTTAAAAGAAAGGCCATTTTAGTCAGCTTAAGTCATACATTACTGATTATTTTACATTTCTGCTGCTCTTATTTATTTATTATTACACTTGGTTTATAATTAAAAAAATATATATAGTTACTGTATTAATCTATAGCAATGGGTCATAATGTATAAACAGGTTTATTTAGAAAAAAGTTTGTTTTTTAATGTATAAACTCTGAATCTCCAAAGTTAATAATTGTAATATTTTTCAAAGGAATGGTGCAAGGTGAAAAAAGTGAGATATTTTCCCTTCAAAGCAGCAAAATAAGAGCACAAAGTTGCACAAAATGGAAACAGCTTACAGATGTCTTCTAATTTTACTCTTTTAGTTTGTCCACCAAACCTGACTTAAAGACTGATTTTCTTTCTGCAAGTCTGATTTCACTGTTTATAATACTCTCAGTAAGAGGTGTCACGTAACCGTGTGTTGACAATTTTAAAATGAAACCGATATTATGCCATCGGATCATATGTAATAATAAATAACTGTATTATTGTTCCTTTAGCAAGCTTTTTGTACAGTTATGGCTACAGATGCTCTCACCACCTCCATGCATGTGTAATTTGAGTTTTATTAATTTTCTAGATGAGAAAACACTCAAGAAACAATCTTATTTGGTAGTATTAATGTTATTATTTTTATAGATATGGCAATCTTCTTCTTCTCTTGGCTGGTCCCTTTAGGGTTACCACAGTGGATCATCTGCCTCCATCTCACACTGTCTCTATCATCCTCCTCTGTCACACCAACTCTCTCCATGTCCTTCTTCACTACATCCAAGAATCTTCTCTGTGGTCTTCCTCTTTTCCTCTCTTTGATACAAGGTTGGATGGATCCATGCTTTCATGATGTTTATGCCAAATTCGGACCCTACCATCTGAATGTTGCAGCAGAAATCGAGACTCATCAGACCAGCCAGCGTTTTTCTTCTCTTGTCCAATTTTGGCGAGCCCATGTGAATTGTAGCCTCAGTTTCTTGCTTTTAGCTCACCAAAGTGGAACCCGGTGTGGTCGTCTGCTCTTGTAGACCATCTGCTTTAAGGTTTGATGTGTTGTGTGTTCAGAGATGCTCTCCTGCATACCGTGGTTGAAACAAGTGGTTATTGGAGTTACTGTTGCCTGCCTATCAGCTCGAAGCAGTCTGCCCATTCTCCTCTGACCTCTGGCATCAACAAGGCATTTTCACCCCGAGACCTGCCGCTCACTGGATATTTTCTATTTTTTGGACCATTTCGGACCAGAGATGGTTGTGTGGGAAAATCCCAGTAGATCATCAGTTTCTGAAATACCAGCCCGTCTGGCACCAACAACCGTCCCATGTTCAAAGTCATTTAAATCACCTTTCTTCCCCATTCTGATGCTCAGTTTGAACTTCAGCAGGTCTTCTTGACCATGCCTACATGCCTAAATGCAGTGAGTTGCTGCCATGTGATTGACTGATATTTGGATTAAGGAGCAGTTAAACAGGTGGACCTAACAAAGTGGCCAGTGAGTGTAACTCTGACATAGGAATAAAATATAATCCTGCAGGTTAATAGCAGTATTGGCATCACCCCCAAAAATCCAGGATCAGTCTGCTTCTGATTGCTAAGGTTTCTAATACCAAGTGGAAAATCAGGTCAATTTAATTTATATAGCGCCAAATCACAACAGTCGGCTCAAGGCGCTTTATATTGTAAGGTAAGACTACAAACGTGTCACAAACTTTTGATAAAATACTATAAGATACATTCCAACAATGAAGTTTCAATATAAGAGCAAATCACTAATCACTATTAATTTGACATGATATAAACATAATACAGCTTTATGTTCTCTACACATGTGTAATGTTGTACTGTTGAAACCTATGTCACTGTTGCGCAATCATTTTAATATCATCTGAGCAGCAGCACTCACTGTGTGCGCATGAACGAAAACAGTGAGTACCCAGCACATCACAGCTTTGCATCCACTCTGCCATGCTCCACTTGTGTGACCTCCCCCCGCCCTCACCCGTCTATATAAACTGCAGGGAAACCCCATCAGAGCATTAAGAGACTTCACTCAGCTGGAGATTACTGAGGGATGAGGCTGCAGACACATCAAGAAGGCACCAGCTGTAAATGTCGCTCCGGGATTTACCCAGCAAGTGGTTTTGCAATGCACGAATTAAACTTTGCTTTTAATACGGGAGGAAAGTCTGAAGTCGGTCTGTCGCAGAAACTGTTTTAAACAGCATATTGAGGTCGTGGGCGCTGAGTTACTGCAGTAGAAATCAGGAGGGGGGAACTTCTAATAACTTGAGACTAAGTTTAGGCTCTTTTTTGATTTAGATAATCTCTGAGAAACAAGACATTTCTGATTCATCTGAAGTGGATAAAAAGTTATTGAAGCGTCTTTTTAAGAAGTAAGAAGGCTGTTTCGTTTTCCTGTGGAAAACAGGAAAACGATTTAATCCTACCGCTGTCTATAATCCAGTCCATCCTAATTTTGTCACCGGCACCATGCTGTCCAGTGTGCGCCGTCACAGCCTCCGCCTGCAGAGCGAGCTCCACCGGTGGAGCATCTGCGACTCGGGCAGCAACCTGCTCTCGGACAGCCTCCTGGCGAGGGTCCCCGCTTGCATCTCCCGCTCCAAATCCTGCGCCAGCTCCGCCGGGGAGTCAGACGGGAGCAGAGGGAGCTGGTCCTCCTCGGACTCGGTCATCTCCACCGACTCGGCCGGGGAGCCCGAGGAGCCCGGGAGACCGTACCGGGTGGTGCTGCTGGGGGCCAGCGGGGTCGGTAAGACGGCTTTCGCCAGCATCTTTGCCGGTGCAGCGGACAGCATGGACAGCGATGAGTGCGAGCTGTGTGGAGGTGAGAGAAAGATTATTAAAAGTGCACTGAGAAAGTTGTTACACTTCTATGCTTCCTATAATAATACCTTAACATTGCAGTTTTTCTAATAATAACGTTGTTTGGCTCTGATTTCACTAAAACCTAAATGTTGGATTCCTGTTGAAACTCAGATGAACTGTGTGAAAAGGAAATTGAAGTGGATGGAGAGCCTGCCACTATAACTCTGCTTGACACCTGGGATACAGAGGTGAGATTTTAAAAAATGAATCATAGGAGAGACCTCACCAGCCTGTATGTGAGCATACTGAACCCTGTGTGTGTCTGTGTGTGTGTGTATGCTTTGCAGGCTGACAACGAATGTGTGTATGAGCGTTACATGCAGACTGGCGATGCCTACCTGTTGCTGTACTCTATAACTGACCGGGCCTCCTTCCTGAGAGCTTCTGAGCTCCGGATAACCCTGCGTCGCTTCCGCCCTGCCCAGCACACACCAATCATCCTAGTGGGGAACAAGTGTGACCTGGTGAGACGCAGAGAGGTGTCAGTGAGTGGTAAGGAGGCCCAATCTAAGTCTGTTCATGTCTCTTCTTTTGATAAGCAGCTGAAGTGTCTGAGATGTTCTCCTCCCTGTTTCAGAGGGTCGTGCTTGTGCCGCTGTGTTTGACTGCAAGTTCATCGAGACCTCAGCCGCCATGCAGCACAACGTCTGGGAGGCTTTCCACGGCATTGTGCGACAGCTGCGTCTAAGACGCGACTCCAAAGAAGCCAACAAACGCCGCAGGCACAGAAGCTGTACCACACGTCGAGAGAGCCTCCCTATGAAGGCCAAACGTTTCCTTGACAAGGTGGTGGCAAAGAACAACCCCAGCGTGGCGTTCTGGCTAAAATCCAAGTCCTGCCATGATCTCTCTGTGCTGTAGGAGCCTGATGGATGAAGCCAAATCTACATCAAACCTTTGAGCAGGTGAACAATTTACAAGGTGGAAGATAAGCCCGCTTCCAAGGTGGCAAAAAAGTTGGATGGTTCAGACGCAGTCCTCACTGTGTTTACATCCACCCTCCACACAGCCAGGATGGTGTTAGAAGCATGTTGCAGTCCAGAGCAGCCTGAGTGGACTGGGCTTAGATTGTCTGCCTTTGAAATGTACTTTACAGATGATGTGATGTTAGAGGCGTCATGTCTTTGTGGCAGAAATGTTTGAGAGATTAGAGACCAGCTGATGGAAACTGAGAAAAGGAAGTGATTTTGTTTTTATTTTTTTAATTTGTGTTATGAACAAATGCATTTTAATAGCCTTTTCTCTCCTTTCTTCTCTTTTTCCTGATCAGTTTGCTCCAATTCTTGCCAAATTCTGACTGTTGATCCCTAAGTGCTATGATTTGTAAGCTACTTTGTGCAGTTAATGTCTTTGATTATGTGTATGATGATCTTTTAACAGTTACTTTATTTATACGTGTTGTATTTTGCACTTGTACATAAAAACCAGATCAATCATGTATCGTTTTTGGGATGTTTTTTGCTACTTTGATGTCGTTTTAAGTGTTGCTTGACGAAATAAAGTGACATAACAGCATTTGGAAGGAAAAAAATAACTCTCTTTTGTCTGCTATCTCCACATCACTGATGAGAAATTATAATGGGTGACTCAGCTTTGACACAAAGGAGACACACTTCCACAAATAGGGTTTCACAGCAACACAACCGTGCTTATAAAGGATGAGTCAGGTGGTGACATTAAAGCTGAACTTACTTAAGCAAAATCAGTCCCCTGTGCATCTGATTGGGTACGGTGATTTGGCTGCCAGTGTGGCACCTAACAAGCCCAGATCCCAAACTGTTTTTTTGAGAAAGCGGACAAATGCAGGAAAATGTGTTGCCAAGGTAACATTTAGAGGAAGTGTGTGTGTGCGTGTGTGTTCGGTTCAGAGAGCGTCAGGCAGATGGTGTTGGCTGCAATATCAGGCTGTGTGCATGTATGGAGCCATGTTTTACATAACAGTCTCTTCCATCTAAAATCATAGCTTCATCCGCTGAACCATCAACACTCCAGTCATAGGTTCTGGTTAAATAGTGAGGCCTGTGAAACAGTGACTCACTCACAGCCTGTTTTCCTACAGAGTCACACAATTTTCTGCCTTGTTTCCAAGCAGCTCTCCACAGCTTGTAAACTTCTCAGCTCAGGATGACAGCTTTATGCATCAGGACATAAAGGAGATGATCAGAGCTGATATATGTGAGGTTAGGTCATAAAGATGAAGATGAAAAAAAAAAAAAAATCCTCTGTCTTTAAGACATGTCTGCTTTTTTTTTTTTTTTATAATTTTTTATTTT